>BRYB01006752.1:0-12350 GCA_030267505.1 Tetraparma gracilis | reverse complement strand
CCCCCCCCCCCCCCCCCCCCCCCCCGCCCCCACCCCGGCCCCCACCCCTCAACCACCCCACTCTAGGAATCCGACTTCGGCTCCGACAGGTCCATGGACATCCCCGGCAAGGGCGGACGGGGCACATTCTTCCGCGCCGACTCGCTGCAGAAGCTGGGCGTGGAGGAGGTGACGGTGGAGAACTACGACGACTGGGACAGCGACGAGGAGGAGAAGGAGATCGCGCGGCCTGGGGACGAGGCGTCCGAGTCGGCGCTCATGAACGCTCCCGCCCCGACTGGGAAGGAGACGACGAGCGAGATGGTGGCGGCGAACCCGCTGCTGTACACGTCGTCGTTCGTGAAGAGCATGTCGGAGTACGCCTTCCGCAGGGACGTGATCTTACAGAAGATCGTCGAAGGCGACGTGAGAGACAAGATGTCTCCCACGGGTCGGGACGCCGACAAGCGCGACCAGGTCGCGCTCGAGTTCTACACGGACGAGAACCAGGCCCGGCGCAGGCACATCAAGAAGCACCCGCAGTTCATCGCCATCGTGCGGCGGCTTTGGTCGTGCATCGACCTGCTCAAGACCGAGGGCGGCTGCCTCACCAAGGACGCGTACACGGGCCTGTCGTTCAAGATAACGCTGCTGATCGTGCCGCCGCCCATCGACCCGGCGCAGTGCAAGAAGGCGGCGGACGAGGACTGGGTGGCGGACACGAAGGGCGCGGGGGAGCTGTCCTACGAGGCCTTCTTCGCGTCCATGTTCCAGCTCGTGGACACGTGGACCGAGTCGTGCAACGCCGAGGACTACGTCGAGACGCTACTCCGGCTCATCGACGGCATCTGCCTGAACGAGGACGGGGGGCTGCACTTCAAGAAGGACGAGCAGATTCAGTTCGACAAGTTCTTCTCCTTCATGGGCGACGTGAAGAAGAACAGCAGCGGGGCCTACAAGGCGTTCCACGACGAGGAGGACGAGGACGAGGAGGTGAGCGATGCGCGCGCGAACGAGCACATGTGCGACCGAGCACGTCGCGCACATATCACATGTGCGACCGAGCACATGTGCGACATCGCCGGCCGCAGGGGGGGTGAGGGGGAAAGAGCGTTCTCGCCGGGGGTTCGGGGGGTCTCCCCCCGACAACCCCCCTGCGACCCGCTTACCCCGCAGACGAGCATCTTCTTTGTGCTGCGCTGCCGCTGCTTCTTCCCTTCCGCTTAAACCGCTGACTGAACCCTTTTCTTTGTGCAGGAGAAGGTGAAGGCCAAGCGCCCGTCCCAGCTGGTCGGCGTAGTGGGGGAGGAGCCCGCCACCACCAAACGGCGGAAGACCGGCAAGCGGGCGGCGGCGGCGAACAAGCCGGTGATCCTGCCGCTGAACAAGGTTCTGGAGCTCATTGGGAGGCTCTACATGGAGAAGGCCAAGGCAGACCACTGGATCGAGCAGAAGGAGCAGAAGGAGGGAGACGCGCCCGCGGACACGCGCCAGAGGAGGACGAGCGCCTTGAAGAAGCTGCAGAAAGTGCGGTTCGACGCCTTCGTCCTCAAGCACTTCAAGAGCCTCCACGGCACCAAGGCGATCGCGCGCCGCCACCTCAGGAACTTCGTGGTCTCGGTGCAGCACCTGGCCAAGGAGCACGCGCGCGTGGACGTGTTCAGGAAGCTCGCTGGGATTCCGTCGCTGTCGGAGGACGACGCCGAGCCCTACATCCCGAGCCTCGTCGTGAGGTACGCCCCCCCCCCCCCCGCGCACCGCCCCCAATACTCCCGCCCTCACCCTTCTGGCGCAGGTACATTATCCCGCTCATTCTGCACCTCGTCGGCAAGAGCGAGGAGGTCGGGAAGAAAATGAACGGCAAGGAGCCGTTCGAGGGTGTGGCGGCGCAGCTCATCGCCCACGTCGAGCCCAGCCTTGCCGGCGTTTACTTCGGCTCCCGAATGGTCGCGAACTTCAAAGAGCAGGTCGGGAGCCAGTGCGGTATTGAGGGCGGAAAGGGGGGCAAGGGCATGGTCGACGCCGACAAGGCCATCGCGCTCGCGTACCCTCTCTTCGTGTACTCCGATAGTATGCGGGCCTTCTCACACGTCAGGGGGGCGAGGATCATCCAGCGGTGGTTCAAGGCGGGGGTCTGGCCGCCGCACCTGAGGTTGGTGGAGGGGGGGGAGGGGGGGGAGGGGGCGGAGGGGGCGGAGGGGGCGGCAGAAGCGGAAGTGACACCCGCGGACGAACCCGCCCCGGCGTCCATGTCGTCGCCGCGACAGAAACTCGCAGAGTCCATCGCCCTGGACCAGACCATCAACAGCGGTAACGCGGGGGGAGGCGAGGACGCGCCCGCTGACGCATAATACTTGCTTTTTATCCAGCCAACAAGTCACCAGATATTACGAAACTCAACACGAACCGAACCAAGTCGTCCGGCAATCTCGCGAAGCGCTGTAACACAACGCTGCCAAGCTCTTCGTGGACGCCTTCCTCTGGTTGAATCCGCCGCATCCTCCACACGAATTTGAGAATCGCTGCGACAGGAGTGGGTTAGCACCTCAAACAGCGCCGGCACACGTGCATGTGCCTCCGAGCCAGCCTGCGTTCGGAGTTCGTCCGGTCCGGCTGGCCAGCTCATATGGAGGCGGTAGTGGTGAGCATCAGAGCCCGCTTCGCTCGCGCCCTTACCGAACCTGATCCAGTCCTCGTACCGCCTCTGCTGCCAAGCAGAGACAGATGCGAAGTTCCTCGTCGCGAGCACGAGGGTCAACGCCGAGCAGTTCTGGAAAGCATGTTGGTGGATTTTCACGTCGGGCGATAGGTGCTTCAGCGAAGAGAGCGTGAGACCGTGGCAGCCCTCGAAAGCGCGCTCTCCTAGTGATTTCACGCTCGACGGGAGGCCGCGCAACGTGTTCAGGTTTTCGCACTCGGCGAATGTCGTCGGCTCGATAGCTCCGACTTTGGTCTGGCTGAGGAAGTCCAAAGAGGCAAGCTTCGACCTCGTGAAGCAGGCCGGCCCGATAGTGGTCACCGATGGAGGCAAGCAGACGGTGGTCAGCTTGGGGAACGTGGAAAAGGCCCGAGACCCCAGCGTGCGCAGCGCTGTCGCTTCGCTAAGGTCGACCACCACAAGGTGGGATAACCCGACCCCACTGTGGAGGGTGGGGCCCCAGCTTCCTTTTGTAAAGAGGGAGGCTGATACGGTTTTGAGATGCGGCTCGGCCGTAACGCGCGTCACCGGTGTGTCCGGGGTGTGCCCGTACGGCGAGCCCGCATAATACAATCCGACTGAAGGTGAGAGCGTGAGGGTCAGACCGATCGGTGACAGATGTTTGCCGAGCCCTTGGTCGACAACGGGCGGGGCGGGTGGGAGAGATTGGTGAGGAAGCATTCGTGATTTCGTGATTGAGCCCAGATGCGTTTCGTGGGGGGTGGGGTGGGGTTGAAGTGGGGTTGTCCTTTTGTCCTCTCTTGAGGGTCTGACTACCCCTCCCCCCTTCTTCTCTCTCCCTCTCACCACGCACGCTGCTGCCCACACCACACACACGGTCCCCCCGCCCCGCCCCGCCCCGCCCACATGCGAAACGCCGTAACTCAACAGCTCTTCTCTCGTTTATATATTACATTCATCAATTAGTAGGTGCACCTGAAGGCCTCGCATGTGCCGAAGCAGTCGTAGCACGCCTGATCCTCTGCGAAGCAGAGCCCGGAATCCCTGGGGCAGTTGCCGTTCCACGCCTCGCTCCCGACCTCGCAGAGCTGCTCGCAGAAGGCCCCTCCCCCTCCCCCCTCCCCCCCGTAGCAGTCGTTGTCCCAGATGCACTCCGGCAGGTGGAACAAGCTCCCCTGGAACTCGGCTAGGTGCCCGACGACCGCCTCCCATCCAGTCTCGCCCGTTGCCGTCCAAGCTTCCCCCAGCTCTGGCACCCCGACATCGACCTCCAAGACCATGTCCTGCATGCCGTAGAACGTGAACTTGAGCACGCACACCGCCTCGCCCCCCTGTCCCCTCGCGAAGTGAAGGAAGCTGAGGTTCTTGACCCCCGCCTCTTGCAGCGTGAACAGCTGGGCCCCCATGTCGAACCCCTTGTCCTCCTCCAGCACGACCCTAGTATCCAACTCCATGTCGTCCGGAAGCAACCACTCCGGGTCCAAGATCGTCTTCTGCAGTTCGTACCTCGCAGCTACCGCCACCTCCTCCACGTCCACCTCCGCTTCAAACGACACATCCAGCACTCGCTTATCGCCGCCCTCCTCGTTCTTCACGTCCACCCACCCGATCCTCATCGTGACGTAGTTCGTCTGCCCGAGCATCATCATGCTTCCCTGCAAGCTGAACCCGTCCGCTCCCAGGGTCACGTCGACGTCGTCCATGGCCCAGTCCCCCCCAACCCCCGCGATCCCCTCCTCGACGCCCCAGTTTTCGGCATCCTCCACGCTCCCTGCAAACGCCCCCTTCCACCAGTCCATGAGCGCCTTCATCCCCAATCTTTCCACGCTCCCGGTCATTTCCAACTTCCCCCCCTCCCCTACCGCCCCCTCCAGTTTCACCTCCCCGCCCCCCTCCTCCACTACCCAGGTCCCCTCGACCTCAACCCTGGCCGCCGTTCCATCCCCCGCTAACCCGACCTCCACCTCAACTCCGGTCAGCCCGACCCCCTCCCCCAACCCAAAGCACCCCCCCCACTCCCCCCCCGTCCCCCCGGCCCCGACCAGCACGAGTTCTCCCCCGCCGCCGCCCTCAACCATCCCAGCCGTCGCCAGCTCGACGCTAATTTCTCCCGCGTCCAGCAGAACCGCCCCCTGCATTGCGACCGCGACTTGGCCCCAGCTTGAGGCCTGTTCCCCCGGTCTAGCCTCCAGCCGCAACGTATCCCCCCTGACCCTCCCCCCGTCCATTGTCCATCCCTCCGAGGTCGCCAAGGTTCCCCTCACGGCCCCTCCCTCGATCACGACTTCGCCGTCCATCTTGGGCACGCCCCCCAACTCATCCCCCCACCCGATCTTCTCGATCATAGCCCCGAACCCTCCCCCCCACCTCCACTCCATCTCCCCTTCCACGACCACTCCCACTCCCTCCCCCTCCCCCTCCGCCACCTTCCACCGCCCGTCGACGAGCCTGAGCTCGTTGAGCCACTCGTAGCCGCCTCCAACCTTGACCCCGCTCGCGCTCACGCTAGCAGCGCACAGGGCCGTCCACGGCGTTCCCGCGCCCTCTCCTAGCCCGTTGGTGGTCTTGAAATCACCCACGTCCACGGTGGTCGTCCAGTCGTACTCGCCGTAGGTGAAATCCCCGCCGCCGCCGGCCCAGCCCCTCAAGTAGCCCGCGTCCTGGAGGAGCTGCTGCATGAACTTGACGGCCCCACCTTGGTCTCCGACCTCGAGATCGACCATTTCCACCCCACCGACGCTCCCGCCGCACCCAAGCGCCGTGCCCTCCGCGGTGATCACCCCTCCTCCAAGAACCGCGTCCGCGAGCCGGTAGACCCCGCCGCCCAGGCCATCCAGGACACCCATCATCTCGACCCCCCCCCCTCCTCCCACCAGCTTCCCCCCGCCGAAATTTTCCCCGCCGATCTTGACGCCAGCGCCCGATCTGTCCCTCCACGACGTCTCGTTCCAGCCCCAGCCGGCAGGAAGCAGAGCCACCTCCACATCGACGTCGAGCCCGTCTGCGTAGAGCCAGCTTGTTCCGAAGTTCTCCTCCCGATCCTCCCCGCTCGTCCATGTACCACCCCCCCCCTCGCCCATGAAGGTCCGCTCCACTTCCTCCAAGACTCCCTTCACGCTCACGCTGGTCTTCCCGGTCCTGTCGAACACGCTCCCGTACTCGACGGTGAGCGTCCAGTCGCCAACCTCCAGTCCCCCCGCTCCCCCTACCAGATCTCCTCCCTCCCCCTTCACGCTGATCCTGACCGGCGGCTGCTCCCCCGCAACGCCGACCTCGAAGACTCCGATCCACACCTCCACTTCTTCCGCGCCGTCCACCGCCAGCCCCCCCAACATCTGCTCGGCGTCCGATCCCACGACAATCGCGATCACGTTCGCGGTGAGCCACACGCCCCTGTTCCCTCCGGTATTCTCGAGCCGGAACGTGACATCAGCGCCCATCTCGAGTCCGTCCAAGAGCCCGACCAGCCCCCCCATCGCTTTGCCCATGGCCCGTCCCGCCACCCCCAGGACGTCTTCGATGACCTCCCTCGCCCCTCCCTGCGGCTGATCCAGCAGCGCTTCCATGGTCACCTGCGAATAGTTGGGTGAGTTGTGCTAGATTCAGCATTCCGATTCATTCACCCCCCCCCCCCCTTTCTCCTGTCGCTCACCTCCTCGCCCCCGGCCTCCACCGTGACGTCGATCGTGACCTCCTCCTCCCACTCCCCCACCGAAACAGCGAGCTCGAACCTCATGATGCTCTGCTCCCAGTCCTGGTCCGACCTCACCTCGGCGTGGCCGACCCCCCCGCCCACCCTCATCCAGTCCAGACCGAAGCAATCTTTCCACTCGTCCTCGCTCGTCCCCACCAGATCCGCGACGTACCACTCCGCATTGTCGTTGGACGACTCGGTGCGCCCGGGGCCAGCCATGTCGAACCGCATGACCTTCTCCCCCGCGAAGTTCACGTTCAGGCCGAATTCCACCGTGATGCCCCCCAAGTCCACCGAGTCCGCCGCCGTGATCTCCAGCACGATGTTCACGTTGTCGGTCCAGATGTCGCCCCCAGCGTCCTCGTCGGTGCTGGTGGTGAGCCTCAGCGGCACGCCGTCGCTCCTCACCTCGGGCACCTCCATCACACAATCCAAGAACAGCACGCTCGTGAACTTGCCGTGCACCATCTTCCACACCCCCAGCAAGTCGTTCCCCACCTTCTCCACCACGCGCACGCTGAACTCTACCCGCTTCCCCGCAATCCCCTCCACGTCCTTCCTGTTGCACTGCTGGTCGTACGAGCCGACGGCG
The DNA here is from genome assembly GCA_030267505.1 of Tetraparma gracilis. Classification (NCBI taxonomy): domain Eukaryota; class Bolidophyceae; order Parmales; family Triparmaceae; genus Tetraparma; species Tetraparma gracilis. The sequence continues at coordinate 5,426 of BRYB01006752.1, read as the reverse complement.
AACTCCGTCTGGCCGCTGACCAACGACACGCCGTTGCTCTCCTTCAGCATCAAGTTCTCGGCGACCGCACTCCAGTCCTCGTCGTAGGTAGACTTCTCCACGATCTGGTTGAGGGTGCTCACGCTGACCTCCTTGAGCATGAAGCAGAATCGCTCCAGCCCCGCGCTGCTCGAGGCCTCGAAGATGACGTTGCTCTTCGCCGCCCCTGCGAACTTCACGGCCAGGACGCCCACAAACGCCAGCGAGTCGATGACCCCGTTCACCGGCGACGGGTGCAACGTCACCTGGAACGAAGCATCCTCCTCCATCACGAGGTCGTCGGTCCCGAACACCCACCAGTCGTCGGTCAGCCCCAAATCCAAGGTCGTGATCTCCCCCGCCTGCATCTGCTCTTCCGTGTAGGGCCCCCTCAGGTATCCCCGCAGCGGCTGCCGCCCCTCTCCCTCCCCCAGCGTCACCTGGGAGTTGATGTAGGAGAGCATGGGGTTGAAGAACGTCACCGTCTGCACGGTTTCCTCCAGCCGCAGCAAGTTCCCGATGGTCACGTTGGACGGCGTGCGCACCTCCATCTGGTCCAGGATGAAGGAGGAGGTATCCCCTGGCGCGTTGCTGAAGTGCACCTCGACCGTCGGGTTCACGGGCTCGAACAGGTGCAGGCTCGCGGGGTTCCACTGGTTGCCCGTCGTCATGAGCTGCGTGGTGGACAGAGCCCGCCAGGGCGTGTTCATGTACGCCTGGGAGTTGCCGTCCATCATGGCGAAGCTGTTGTCGCCGCTGTACGAGACGTCCCCGTACGCCATTAGGTACAGGGCCTCGTCAGCTAACCCCATGGCAGTCATCTTCACCTTCACCACGCTGTAGTAAGAAATGTCAAAGGCCTCTTCGTCCTCGGTCACGATACCCTTGATCGTATACGCCACCTTCACGACGTTGATCCCGCTTTTGCTTTCGAATGCCCTGTTGTTGCATGACAAGAATCCACAGTTCTCGAAGTCAGTGGCAATGAGCCTGGAGAGGTTGGCAATTGGGGGGAAGATTGGGAGTTAGCAGCAGTAGAAAGGGGGGATCTTCTCGAAGGGTGCTCACATCTGGGGCATCCCGGTGGCCGTGGGAACCCGGTAGCTGAATGAGAAGGGTTGGTCGTTGTCCCTCCACACGTTCCCTGTGCCTTGGTTCTCGAGCTTCTCCTCGAGCTGCCAGGATCTGTCCATCTCGAGACCAGTGGCGTCCAGCGAGAAGCCGCTCGCGATCCCCAGCATGTCGTCGTCGTGGTTGCTCCACGTCATGTCCGCCGCGTTCAGAGGCTGTCCGAAGAGCGGATCCAACTGGCCTTCCGCATCGAAGCTCACGGTGAAGCCGATGCCAAACAGCAGCCCGACACTGGGCACCGAGCCCGTGGTCTTGAAGTGCACGTCCCGGCCGTCGTTCGAGACGACCACTTGTCCACTCACGAGGCCAGATGTGAACCCCGTCCCGGCCTGCACATTGGCCGAGACTGAATCCAGGAGACCCTGAAAGGGGTCGATCACGACAACGGTGGCGGCCTCGATGATGGTGACCGCCATCGTTCCGAAGGGCGACCACGCGTCTGATCCGCCGCCCGACAGCGTGAGGTAGCCGCTGCCGCTGTACGTGCCGGTGTACGCGCCCGGGATGGTGGAGTTGGCGTTCGACCCGGGCTCCCCCGCAGTCGTGATGACCGCGTCCGAGATGGTGAACCGGTACTCGACACCGCCCTCGTTGACGACCACCTGCGCCTCTCCGGCGACCACCTCGAACGCGTTCCCATACCGCGTGCCATCCACGTTCACGTAGCCTTGAAAGGTCCATTGCACATCATCAAAGCCCTCGATGCTCACGAACGTCGTCATCGCCATGACCCAGAGGGTGTCAGCGTTGACGTTCGGGAGGACAGGGTTCGTGGTGATGGTGGCGTGATCCAGCCTTCCCGTGAACAGGCAGGTCGCAGTCAGTAGGTCGCTGTCGAACGTGAACTTGACGTCGCCCCTGTCAGTGACTCTGTAGTCAGCCAGAGGGTAGCTGTCTCCGAGCAAGACGGCTAGGTCGACGGCGCCGATGCCCTCCACTTCGACGATGTAGTTGCTCGTGTCCGCGTTGGAGATGGCGACGGTGACGTTGTGCGAGGCGGCGTAGCCTGGGAACTGCACGAGCGCAGACTCGGCGGACAGGATGATCTCGTCCATGACCCAGTTCTGGGCAACTGTGTTGATGAGCCTGACGCAGAGGACCGACAGGGAGGCATCGCTGACGCTCACGAGGCTGTCGGTGTCGATCTGAAGGGCGTACCTGCGAGCGAAGCGTGCACAAAGGTAATTAGTTGGGGCGTCTATGTGCAGCCTTGCCGGCCGCGGGGGAGGTGAGGAGGCATGTGCGGCCGAGCACGGGGGTTCGGGGGAACTTCCCACGATAGCCCGAGATTCTGCCCGCTTCTGCCGCCGCAGACGTGCAGAAATAGCAGCAGCGTTTGTTTTTTCTTGCTCGCTTCGCTCGCTGTAACCCGCTACTGCCGTAGATGGTCTTGTTTGGCGGCCTCGCTCTCCTTTGCGCTTGCTTCGCTCGCGCGTACCGGAGAGAGTTCGCGGTGTCTTCGATGAGCCGGCCGGTGACGGTCTTCTCCGCCACGTTGTCGGCGATGCTCACTCTGTTGTCGTCCAGGCGGTACCTCTGGTTGGCCAGCGTCACGACGGAGGAGGTAGCGAGAGCAAGCGTGGTGCTCGTGGTGGCTTCCTTGTCCACGGCGAGCTCGAACGACTCGACTTCAAGGGGGCCGATGGAGTAGCCATCCACGGGGACGTCGAAGAGAATCTTGGTGGTCGCCCACGCGGGCGCGCTCATGCTCATCTCGATCTTGCACGTCGCGTGCGTTGATACGAAGGAGGCCGGCAGCAGATCGACCGCGTCAGCGAGCTCCTGGGAGGAGTCGTTGTCGACGACGAACTCGATCAGGATCCTGTCCCGCTCGCTGTCCACGGAGACGTTCGCGTTGCCTTCCCCCTCGTCCATGGCCGTGTTGAGCAGGGACGGGGGCAGCACGTCCGAAGCGTCGAAGTACGGAGCGAGCGCGTGGGAGACGGTCGGGATCGTCCCCTCGACGGTCATCACAAAGTTGCCCGAGTCCATGTAGCTGCGTTGGAAAGGGGTGTTAGATGGGAAGGACGCGATTCCTATTCTCCCTCAAAAGACTTACCTGCCGCTGCTCGTCGCAGTCGAGCTCCCCTGCACCTGGCAGCCCGCCCAGGAGCAGGCGGTGGCCTTGAAGCGGTCCGGCTGGGATCCCGCCGCCGACCCCGTCAGGAATTTGACGTCGCACGTCGTCGCGCAGCCCTCGCTGATCACGACGTTGGGGAGCACGGGCGCCGGGGCCAAAGTTGTCAAGCTGAGGGCGTGGAGATTGCTCTTGCTCCAGGTTCCGTCTCCCCCGAGCTGCATGGGCTCGAGTCCGGGGGTCAAGCCCAGCAGGATCTTGTAGCTGTGCTCGTGAGCGTTGTCGCTCACGTACTTGACGGTGGCCTGGTTGAGGCTCACGGCGGACCCCAGCGGGAGAGAGGTGGAGGGGCTGGATCCCAGGTCAAGCTGCAGCTTGATGTCTGTTGGCTGCGTGTCCGTGCCGGAGAAGAAGGCGGTCCCGGTGGAACTCGTGGCCGAGCTCGAGGTGGCGTTGTCCATCTTCTCGCCGTACGCGTCCTCAACCAGGCCCTGGGAGGAGGCGTGGGTGGCAAGCGGTGCGCGGAGGGTGGTTCCGCTCATGCACTCCACGCCTCCGAAGGACGTCGCAAGGGAAGACACACAGATGGAGAAGGTGCCGTCCAGCAGCTGGAGCGTGGGCGCGACGGGGAACCCTGCGGCGCAGTCCTCCGGCATGACGTACATGAGCGAGGGAGGGTCGGTGGACGTCGGGTGGAGAGCGTGGCCGGTGGAGAGAGTGGCCCAGTCGCCGGTGGCCAGGTCGGCCTGCGCGAACACGGAGGTCGCGGTGGACGTGGGAGCGAGGCGCCCCGAGCCTGTGACAGACGCTGGCCGGAACGACCACGCGTCGCTCTCGCTGCCTGTCTCCCTGTAGTCCCCATCGATGGTCATCGACAGGCCTGAGAGAGTGCAAGAGAAGAGTGAGCATGCGCGGGAGGGGGGGGGGAGGCGCACGACGACCCCCCGGTATCCGTCTAACTCTTTTTGCGCTCACTTCGCTCGCGGCTCGTACCGGCATCCAGCTGCACCTGGGTGGTCACTGTCCACTCCTCTGCCGTGGAAAGCGTGGTGGAGAGGAAGGTGTCGCCCGAACTGGAGTCGAAGAAGCCGTGCAAGCTCGTGCCGTAGACCACCACGCTAGTGCCCTCGCTGCCGAGGGTCGGCGACGGCAGGGACACGTCGCCAGTGAGCACGAAGTTCATCACGGCCGACGACGACGATCCGAGCAGGTCGGCTGAATTCACGAAATGTGTGTTCGCGATGGAGAAGGAGGGGGCAAACTCGATGGTGTTGAGGTACCCGACGTCGGAGTAAGTGACCGAGCCGTCGGACATCGACGAGATGCGCATCTGGAGGCCTGCCGCCTCCACCTTGGCGAAGGGGTAAACGGGCGTGAACGTGGCGTCCGACGCAGTCTGTAGCTTGAAGACCTCTCCCTCGGACGCAATCACGAGCTCCATGGGGACCTTCTGGCTGCCGCTGGCGTCTCCCGCGCTCGCAAGCACGTAGTACTCGAGCATGGCGTCGGACACGTCTGGGCAGGACGCCTTGATGATGGCCGAGAGGCTCGTGTGGAGGTCGTCCCTGGAGGTCTCCAGGTTGGCGGTGAGCTGCCAGAAATTGGGGCGGCGGTAGATCATGGACGCGGGGCCGTTGTTGGAGACGGCCGAGAAGTCGCTGCTGATCGTCGGGTACGCGTAGACGGTGAGCTCGTCCACGACTATGTCCCTGTCGGAGACCGTCGCGAAGCCCGTGACGCCCCCCGCCGACAAGGTGATCCACGGGGCCACGTCCTGCTCGACGGGCTTGCGAAGCGCGCTGCTGAAGCGACCGCCCACGGGAGCGGTAGGATCGGCGAGGGAGAAGTCGTCCAGGGTCAGGGTCGTGATCATGATCTCGAGGAGGTGGGGCGTGGAGGAGGAGCGGTGGGACATGTCAAGCTGCACGGTGCCGGACGCCGAGGCCGTCACGGTCAGGTTCTTGACGTCCGCGGTGAGGCGGGCGTCGGTGAAGGAGTGCAGGGAGGAGGAGAGCGCCGGGTCCACGGTGGGCGCGTGCGACTCGAAGCGGAACTCGAAGTCGTCCGGGTGCCCGGTGTCGTAGTAGCCGTACCCGGCGAGCCTGCCCGTGTGGTTGTAGGCGAAGGGGACGAAGACCGTGGCGGTGGTGGAGGTGGTCCCGGACAGGGCCGAGAGCTGCGCGGGGGGGGGGGGGGGGGG
>BRYB01006675.1:3233-15303 GCA_030267505.1 Tetraparma gracilis | reverse complement strand
GCTCGATCTACCTTATAACAACCGGCCCACTCCCCCCCCCCCCCCATCCCCCTCTCCCTCTCCGCACCTCTTTTCGAAAATCTCTCATGTCCACCCTCCAAATGCTGGCTGCGTTGCTATTTGTGCTCATAGCAAGCTTCGCCTCCACGCTCCTCAGCCCCCCCTCCTCTCCTACCTCTCCTACCTCTCCTACCTCTCCTCTGCGGCCCATCGCCCGGATCGCTGAGGCAGATCTGACCCCCGAGCTCTTCATAACAAAGTACCTGAGCAAGCAGGAGCCCCTGATCATCATGCGCAGTGAAGGCTCCCGCGGAGACGTCAAGGAGCGCATCCTGAACCACTGCGGCGACGAGCGAGTCGACCTCATGTCCACCATGGTCCGAAGGTGGCTGGGCGAAATGAGCCCGGCGCTCGCGGGGATCTTCAGCGTCGTCATGAAGAAGTTTGGAGGAACTAGCTTGGAGGAGTGGAAGAGGGCGAGGACGGACGTCGAAATCAAGGACTTCGCGAAGGGAGCGAGCGCGGAGGGGCCGCCTCTGCCGACGCCCGGGGCGATTCAGCGGCTGCTGATGCCGAGGCTGCTCAGCCTGCTGCTGTCGTTCACGTCCAGCCCTCCGTACCTTGCCGATCTCGAGACGGGGAAGGTTTGCGCCGGAGCTTTCGAGACGGCGGAAAGCAAACCCACGAGCGTAGAGGCGGCGGTGGGCGAGTGGCTGGCGGAGCGGGAGAGGGAGACCGGCGTGTACTCCGCGGGCGACTGGGCGCCGGTGCCAGTGGGCGGGGCGGGCAATCCCGCGCGGCGAAAGGGCAGCAGCTCGCCGGCAGCGTCGGACAGGCTGTTCTGGGGCGGGCCGGGCGCCTCCACGTACCCGCTGCACCGGGACGAGCTGGACGCGGACGCCTTCTTTGAGGTGTGGGAGGGGTGCAAGGACTTCGTGATGGTGGACGCGAGGGAGAGGGAGAAGCTGGCGAGAGTGGACTGGCCGGGGTTTCACATTTGGCACGACGACCTGTTTGGGGGGGCGCCGGCGGGGCTAGAGAGGGGGTGGAGCGGAAGGGTTTCGGCCGGGGAAACGCTCTACATGCCAGGAGAGCTCATTCACGCTGCGAGGGTCGGCTGTGTAGGCACGATCAACCTGTGCCGACGGCCGTGGCCGGCGAGTGCGGCTAGGGACTTGGGAGAGGAATTGGAGGAGATGAGACTGGAGATCGGGAAAGAGGCGGTGAGGCAGAGGAGCTGGATTTATAGAACGATCGAAAGGGGCAAGGAGCTCGAGCAGATTTGGAGGTTTGTTAGGAGGGGGGGGATAGGCTTGTAGAGAAGGAAGCGGCGGTGGAGCGCGGTGGGGAGCGTGAAGGGAGTCCGAGAGGTCGGTAAAACAGGAGTGCGGCAAGTTCTAATGAAACACTTTCCTGTAAATTTCGCCCCGTTGCGTACGTACCCCCCCCCCCCCTTCCCCCCCCCCTCTCTACTCGTCGAAGTCGAAGTCCTTCTTCGATTTGTGCACGAGCATCTTGAACCTGGCCCCCTTGGCCTCCCCGCCTAGCTCCGCCGCCCTCTTCTCTGTGTCCCTGAGCTTCTGGTTCAGATCGTCGATGGTGCTCGCCATCTTGATGTACTCGGGGTGGTTCTTGAACTGCTTGACCATTTCCCGATCACTCATCTGGTCCCCGCCCCCATCCCCCCCGTCCATCCCCTTGGCGAACATGGGGTTGTTGCTGAACTCGAGGTTCTTGAGTTCCATGCCGCCGAGGTCGTCGTCGGTCCTGGTGATGTCTTCGCTCTTGCCCCTGGGGTTCTTGCCCTGGAGAATCTTCCCGATGAACGTGCAGTTGAGGTTGGGGAAGATGGCGACGACGATCTCCGACCAGACGACGAGGAAGACGTAGATGAGGCTGACGCAGATGGTGGCAAGGGTGATGTTCGCGAGCGTCTCGTAGGCCGGGCTGTTGGTCTTGAGGTAGGCGCTTTCGACTGCGCGCGTGCGTGTTAGCCTAAAGCGGGCTTGGGCGGAGGGAGCCCGAAAACACAGCTTTGCGCGAGCACGCAGCGAGAGAGCCCTAATAGCAGGTCGCGGGGAGCCGAAATAGCAGGTTGTTGCGCGAGCCCACAGCTCGGCCGCGGGGAGCCGAAATAGCAGGTTGTTGCGCGAGCCCACAGCTGAGCCGCGGGGCTCGCCCACAGCTCAGCCGCCGGGAGCCCAAATATCAGGTTGTTGCGCGAGCCCACAGCTCAGCGAGGTGTTGCGCTCGCTTCGCCCGCGTCATCTCGCTCGCTTCGCTGGCGTCCTCTCGCTCGCGTCCTCTTCTCGCTCACTTACACATGATGCCGAAGAGGTTGACGAGGATACTGCTGCCAAGCAGAATGATCTCGACGGTGTTGTAGTTCCAGAAGTAGTCCGCGACGTGGTCCACGACTTCGAACGCGCTGGCGTCTCCGAGCTGGAACTTCCTCTTGTTCTTGGAGCCCGCGCTGGCGCCGCGCCTGCGCTCGATCTCCTTGGTGAACTCCTCGAGGGCTTCCTTGTGTTCCTTGAGGACGTCGTCCCTCTCGGCCATGCTCATGTAGGGCTGGTTCTTGACCTGGAAGACGGAGCTGCAGAAGATGGCGAGCACGATCATGCACATCTGGAAGGTGGCGTTGGCCCTGAACATGAGCGAGATGGTTGCGATGGCGAACTTCCTGAAGAGCACCACGAGCACCCAGTACCACTTGTTCGGCTTGAAGTAGTAATACAGCTTGCCGTAGCGCTGGCGGAACTCCCAGCAGTGCGGGTTGTCCTTCTTCGTGAAGCCCATGTCGTTGGCCCTGAGGATCTGGTCCTCCCTCGCGAGCTTGGCGCGCTTCTTGTCGAGCAGGATCCAGGCGCAGAACAGCGGGTACCCGAGCGAGTACACGGACAGTCCCGCGATGGCGTACCTGCGGAAGGGGCGAGGATGTGCGTGAGTGGGGGAGTCGGAAGAGGCGGGGAGAAAAGAGGGGGGGGCGGACGATACGAGAGGGCGGGGCAGCAGCATCTTCTTCCAGCTCTCGCGTCGCGTGCTCTCTTCGCTCCCGCGCTCGCTTCGCTTCACGTGCTCTCTTCGCGTCGCGTGCTCTCTTCGCTCCCGCGCTCGCTTCGCTTCACGTGCTCTCTTTCCCCCCCCGCTCCCGCGCTCGCTTCGCTTCACGTGCTCGCTTCGCTCCCGCGCTCGCTTCGATCCCCCGCTCGCTTCGCCTCCGCGCTCCTTCGCTCGCACGCTCGCTTACGGGATCAAGGTGACCTGGAGACTCCCGCTCTCGTAGCAGACCCAGTTGGTCTCCTTCATGTACATCTTTCCGTCGCTGACGATCTCCCCCGTGAGCGGGTCCTCGAGCTCCACCGTGGAGCAGTTGAAGATCTCCAGCGCGTTCATGCTGAGACTGAGGTAGATGTAGTACATGACGGTGACGGCGATGCCGTAGGCCTTGTGCGTGTGCGCGTAGATCTCCTTGCCGTGCTTGTTCAGGATGGTCTTGTTGACGAGGATCATGACGTTGTTGAAGACGAAGACGCCGATGAAGAGGAAGCCGGGCATGATGAGGATCATGCGCCACTTGTCCTCGTACGCGAGCTCGAAGGCGCACTCGGGCGCGGTGATGTTGATGTTGAAATTGAACGCGCTGAGCCACGTGTACAGATCGAGAATGACCTGCGGCCACGGCGTCTTGGTGGCGCTCAGGAGCGCGAGGATCTGCAGGTAGTCCACCGCGATGGAGAAGATGCCCAGGGACACCCTGTTCTTCTTCATGATGTACGCGATGGTTCCTCCGAAAGTGGCTCCGCCCACGAGAATGGCGACGATCATCCACGGGTTGCTCGGGCACGGGGCGCACTCGCCGTACTGGCGGAAGTACCTGCGCATTAAGGGTAAGCCAAAAAATCTCAATCGCCCATCCCCTCCCCCCCCGAACACGACCCCCACTCACTTGATCTGCTCGCCCTCCTCGTCGTAGCACTCGGGGTTCAAGATCTTGGTCCCAAATTCGTTGGTGATGTAGCGGTGCATCATGTCGCAGCAGAAGTCGCACTTCTCGCCGGTGTAGCCGTAGCTGCACGTGTTTTCCCCGAGACAAGCGGTATCCGGATTGCACGGCACGACCTCGTAGCACGTGGGCCTGTGCTGGCGGCGCTCGAAGTCCTCCCCGCACGTGAACTCGTTCGAGACGCGGTCGAACCTCCAGTAGCCCTCCATGCTCACCGGCTCCTCGTCGAACTGGGAGTTGACATCGCACGAGGCCCCTCCGGGGCAGGGCGAGCAGTACCTGCACGAGCGAAGCGAGCGCAAAAGTAAGGTAAGTAGGGGGCGCCCAGTATCGCGCGATCGATACGAGGGCAAAGGAGAGCTGGTTGGTTCCCGGGCTCGCGCGCAGCTAATTCGAGGGCTCGCTCGCGCAAAGAGAGCTCTTTCCTGGGCTCGCGCGTAGCGAATTCGAGGGCTCGCTCGGGCAAGAAGAGCTGGTTCTTGCGCTCTGCGGCGGAAGAGGACACGTCGGGGTTGTCGGGGGAGACCCCCCCCCCAATGCCCCCTGCGGCCGGCGCGGTCGCACACGGGAGACAAGTCGGGGTGGGCGCTCGCTTCGCTCGCGCGCTCGCTTCGCTCGCGCGCTCGTACTCGTCCTGCCTCGTGAGCACCGTGCAGTTCTTGATGTCCCCCTGGAGGTCAATCAAAAACTCGCAGTGCTTCACGTCTGCGCACTCCGGATCGCTGTGGTTCCTGCTCAAAGGATCCCAGGAGTCCATGCACTTCCAGCTGGCCATCCGGCACTCGTCCCCGCACATGTCAAGGATGGGTCCCCAGTGTATCGAGTCCTCCTGCTGCCCGTAGTACGTCGCGACGCACTTGGGCGAGAGGTCGGTCTGCGTCTTGTCGATGGTGACGTTCCTGCCGGCCACGCTCACAATCATGTGCTTCTGCCCGACGGTCATCTCAGGAAGCTGGCACCACAGGTACCTGGGTTGAGTTGGGTTAGAATTCTTCGTCCTTCGCTCAGTTCATCAATTCTTCTCGCGCGCTGCTTACGGCCTCGCCGTGCCCTTCTGCTGCCAGATGGGGAAGTCGAGACCATCTCCGAAGCTGGGTCCAGGACAGTTGAGCCAGTCGGTGTAGTTGTCCCCGAACTCGTCGTACATGCTCTGTCCGATCAAGATCTGGATGTTCCCCGCGAGCTCAAGCGTGGGCCCGAAGTTGACGCCTTCGATCGTAATGATGTCCCCGGTGGCGTCGGGCCTGTCCGGGTTCATTTGCTCCACGAACCTAGGCGAAAGTGGGTTAGAGTAACTACCCCCCCCCCTCCCTCCCCCCCCCCCCCCTCCTCAATATATTACTCACGGAGGATCGTAGCTGAATTCGACGGCGTCGCTGGCCCGGTCTCCGACCTTGACCACGATGGGGATGTTCATGCCGACGCCCGCGGGCACCTTGATGTGGATCTCGTTGTGGCTCACGTAGTGGACCTCGCTCACGACCTCGAGCCCTGCGGGGTTGTTGTCCTTGTGCTCCAGCTCGGTTTCGCCGAAGTACACGCTCTGAATGCCTGCTTCGGGGTCGCCGAAGTTGTCGCCGAACAGAGCCAGCGTGTAGCCGCCGTTGGTGTTGAGCCCGCACCCGTCATTCGCTCCGTCGTACGGGTCGCAGTTGGAGTAGAGCGGGTGCAGGTTGCCCTCGATGTCGACTGCCGTGCACGCGTCCTCGTACACGAGCCTGAGCGAAAGTTGGTGAGGGGGGGTGGGTGGGGGGGAGGGGGGGAGGGGCGCATCGACCTAAGCAACGACGCGGTAGAAGCAGCAGCACCTTCTCCGCGCGCGCATTTCTTTGCGCTCGCGAAGCGACTTCGCTGCTTCGCTCGCGCGACTCACGTGAGGGGGTCCGAGAAGCACATGGTCATGTTGACGACGTGGGGCCTGCCGAAGTTGAAGGGAATGACGTTGCTCTCCTGTCCCGCAACCCTGAGCACGAGCTCCAAGTCGTCGTCCCTCTCGTTCTGTCCCGCGGGGCTCACCATCGTGAGGCGCGTGTGGGTGATCTCGACGATGTCGGGCTCGCCAAAGAACCTCATGGGGAAGTGCTTGGAGTTGGCGCCGGGTTCCTCGTCATAGATGCTCTCCGCGCCCTCGTACTGCGCCTTCTGCCTGATCTCGAGCTTGTAGTCTGACCCGATGCCGAAGTTCAGGCCCTCGATCAGCACCTGCGCGTTGATTAGGGGGGGGTTAGCCGCATAAATGTTATACCCACCTTCCTTCCTGGCGCTCGCTGCGCTCGCTGCGCACCTGCTCGCCGCCGTTCGTGGGGACGACGAAGGCCCCGCCCGCCGGCTCGTCGATGCTTGGCGGCCTGTAGGACAAGTCGCTGTACGCGACGTTCCCGCTCACGTTCACCGCGACCTGGCTGATGCCCTGGCCGGGCCCAACGTTGATGGTCATGTCGTCGTGCGTTCCCTCGACAACGGCCACGATGTACGGCAGCGCCTCCTCGTCCTCGGTCACGAGGGACACGGACGCCTTGCCCTCCCGACCAAAGTACTCGCCCGTTAGCTCCACCTGTCCCCCGGTCGTGTCAAGCAGGTCCGGCTCGACGGTGAAGATCTTGGGGTAGAAGTAGCGGACCACGCCGTCGTCGTCCTTGGTGGTGACAAACACCTGCCCGTCCACCGTGACCACAATGTCCTTGGCCGTGCCCTCGCCGGGAGGCACGGTGACCCGCATGCTCGTGTGCGAGAAGCTGTCAGCGTCGATCTCGAGCTGCCTCCAGCCCATGTGCACCGTGACGAGGCTGATGTCGTCCCCGAAGTTGTCGCCGGTGACGAGCACCGAGCCGCCCTTCGTCTCGACCTCAGTGGGCGCGTAGACGTCCACCCTGGGCGGAAGGTACTTCAGGCTGATGGTCCCGTTCCCGGTGAAGTTGGGGTTGCCACCCCTCTTGAGAATGATCTCGTTGTCCTCGCCGGTGCCCTCGGGCACCTTGCACGTGACCTGCCTGAGCTTGTTGCCCTCGCCCTCGCAGAAACCCTCCACGGAGGGGATCTGGACGAGGCTTGCGGGGTAGATGGGGCAGTCGACGCCGCCGATGGTGATCTCCAGGGACGACGCGAAGGACTGGAAGTGGCATCCGGCCAGCGTGAGATTGGTCTCGGGCACCTCCTCGTCGGTCTCGCCGATGGTCCTGTACCCACCCTCGTAGGGCAGGTACGGGTCCTGCCTCAGCAACTCGGGGCTGCTCTTGTTGAACGGCATCAGGTTGCTAGAAATCTCACCCACCCGCACGTACACCATTCCCGTAGTCCCGAGGTACTTGGCCGTGATCTTCTCGTGCGTCCACTCCGAAATGCCCTCCACGTCGGGGTCCGCACTGTAAGCCTGGGGCACTCCGTTCACGTACCTGAGCGAGCGCGAGAGAAGTTGGCGAGGAAGGAGGGTGAGTGGGTGGTGGGGGGGGGGGAGGCGCATCGACCGAAGCAACGACGCGGCCGAAACAATCAGCACCTTGTCCGCGCGCGCACTTCTTTGCGCTCGCGAAGCCACTTCGCTCGTTCAAATAATGACGGGGCACGAGCAGCAGCTCCTTTCTTTGTGCTCGCTTCGCTCGCGCGCTCGCAGAGGGGCGTACAAGTTCGCGATCTCGTTGGTCCCGAAGTTGTCGCCCCTGATGACGAGATCCGTGGTGGCCTGGTTCATGATGGGCTCGCCCTCGATGTTCTCGATGGTGAGGATATCCGGGGAGTTGTACGTGAAGTCCAGCTCGTTACTCGACTGCATGACGTTGAAGATTACGTGGCCCACCTTCAAGTCCAGCTTCTTGGCCTGGTGAAGCTTGACCATCTCCGGCAGGAAGAAGTCAAGATAATCCGTGCCATCCTCCTCGTTCCTGCCCGCGAGGTAGCCGGAGGCAGAGCCGAAGATCGCCCTGGTGATACCCTCCGCGAGATCGATGGCCTCCCCGTCGAAGTGCAGCTCGATGAAGGAGTTGGGCACGTTCACGCCGAGGTTGGTGCCGGTGATCCTGTGCTCGCTGCCGCCCTTCGTCTCCCCCACACTCTCGAGCACGGAGGTAATGTGCGGCTGCTCGTAGTTGGTCGTCACTTCGCTGAGGTCGCTCAGCTGCCCGTCGACCTTCACGAGCCACTTCAGGTCCGTGCCTAGGCCGGGGCTTGTACTGCACCTGATCTCGTAGTGGTCGATGCGCTCGCAGTCAACGGCGGTGAACTCCTGCCCAGAGGGACCGTACGTAACCGTCTGCAGCTTCTCCTGGGAGGGCCCGAAGTTCTTGCCCCTGATGACGACCTCCTGGCCGCCGTCCGCCAAAGCGTCAACGGCGCCGGCGCCGGTGATGCTCTCGACGCTCGGCCTGTCGTACGAGGTGGTGCTCACGGTGGAGTTCTGGCCGTCGATCTTGACGATCCACCTGTGCTGCTTTCCGCTGCCCTCCGTGGTGTTGCACAGAATCTCCGTGTGGTCTACAACGACGTCGCACGAGCAGTGCTCGTGGTGCGGGCCGAGGCAGGGCCGGTACTCGACCCCGTTGGGTCCGTACGAGATCCTGTCGATGTTGTTCTGGCTGGCCAGACCGAAGTTCTCGCCGTGGATGATGATCCACTCGTTACCGGGAGTCTTGCCGCCCTCGTCGATCGGGACCTTCTTCTCCCACTTGGGCTCGAAGTAGTGCACCGACGGGCGCGCGTACGCAATCTCCGCGTCGTAAACCTCACTGTCCTGGCCGCCCACCTCGACCCGCGCCGAGTGGCCGAAGCCGGTGCCCGCCACGCTCGTGCACGTGATCTTGTTGTACGAGTTGCTCACGTAGCAGTCAGTGGCGTTGTACCCGAGCGAGCCGAGCGGGCCGTAGAACATAGCGGGGGGGTACGAGTCTCCGGCGGGGCCAAAGTTCTCGCCATAGATGTTGATGTCCTGCCCGCCGCTCGTCTTTGCGTCCAGAGCGCCCTGGCCGGTGACCGCCGTGTCCATGCCCTCGGGCTGCACGATGACGGGCGCGACGTACCTGCGAAGGAGTTGAAGGAAGGAGGAGATTAGGGTAGTGAGAGAGCTGGGTATTAATATGATTATGCTTTGCCCGCGCGCGCGCGCGCACGTACGTGATGTTCGTCGGAGTGACGTCACTCTCCAGCCCGGCCAGACCCATCTTGACGTTGAGGTGCTGGCCAACGCCGGGAACGCTGCCGCACTTAAAGCTGCGGTGGGGCTCGATCATCGTGCACGCCCTGGCCGCGTACTTGGCGGCGTCGTCGCCGCCGTACGTCATGGTGATCTCGGAGCCGTCGATGCCGAAGTTGGTGCCGAAGAAGAACATGTCCCCGGAGTCAGCGTCGGCGTTGTTGGGCAGCAGGTCGGCCTTGGCCTGGTTCAAGGAGGGCGGCTGGTAGCTGCTCTCGGGGTAGTCGAACGACGGCACGGAGTACTGCGACGTCTGGTCGGTGAGCTTGCTGCTACCGGCGTTCGGGTCCTTGCTCCCGACCTTGACCTTCCACCAGAAGCCGCTCCCGACGCCCTCCGCCGAGTAACAAGTGACCTTGACGCCAGCCTCGATCACCTTGGCGTCCGTGCACTCGTACTTCTGGTCGTCGTCCTCGCTGGGGCCGTAGTACACCTCGACGGCGTCGCTGATGTACAACTCCGGACTCCTGTCGCAGGCGGTGCCCTTGGGGAGGCTGCACGAGCGCTCGACGTCGTCGAGCCCGTCGAGCTTGCAGAAGTCCTCGCACGCGTACGAGGAAGTGCCGGGGATGAGCGGGTAATTCTCGCAGACGGGCCCGGCACCGCACTCCTTGAAGAGAGGCCCAAAGTTGATGCCGGTGAGCGTCACGAGGGCGCCTCCGCTCGTGGGCATGTTGGCGGCGTTCTCCACCGTGTACACGAGGGGGGGGTCGTAGGACGTCTGAAGTTCGCGCTCGATGGAGGCCATGACCGTCCAGGGGACCGTGTTGGCCGCAGTCACGGTGATGTTCCACTGCGAGGAACGTTAGGGGAGGTTGAGGGGAGGTTGAGGGGGGGCGCGGGCGCGGGGGGGGGGGGAGCGAAGCGAGCGCAAGAGAAGGAGTTGGTTGTTCGGGCGCTCCGATACTCCCGCGCCGCTCCGCTCTCACAGAGAGTAGGAGATTGTTCGGGCGCCCGCCTGCTACTCCCGCTCCGCTCGCACAAGAGAAGGATGTTGTTCGGGCGCCCGCCTGCTACTCCCGCTCCGCTCGCACAAGAGAAGGAGGGCGCGGGCGCCCGCCTGCTACTCCCGCTCCGCTCGCACAAGAGAAGGAGGTTGTTCGGGCGCCCGCCTGCTACTCCCGCCCGCTCCGCTCGCACAAAAGAAAAGAAGGAGGCCATTGGCGCGCCGCTGCCGCTGGCTCTTTTTGCGCTCGCTTCGCTCGCGCGGCTGACGCACCTCGTGGTTCCTGCCGACTCCGCCCACCGTGTCACAGAGGATCTGGGTGTTGTCCCTCTTCTCGTAGGGCTCCACGGACCCGGGCGATGCGAAGCGGCAGTTAGACGCAACGTAGATGATGTCGTCCGAGCCGTAGTAGATGGCCTCGATGTCGACGTCGATGCCGGGCTCCAGCGGCCCGAACTCCTTCCCACTGAAGGCGACAGTCTCTTCGCCGGCGGTGCGCAGGTTCTGCGGAGACACGGCGTCGACCCTCATGTCGTTGATGTCAACAATGTTCACCACGACCGTCTCGCTGAACTCAAAAGCGGGGACCCTGCCGCTCTCCCTGATGTTCACCGTGAGGCCGTACGCGGTGGTATCCTCAAAGTTGAACTTGGAGTCGGCCGCCGTCCAAATTTCGCCATTGTTTCTGATCTCGAAGAGGCCGACGTGCTCGTCCATGGTCGGCGTGATGGTGTAGATGATGGCGTCGCCCTCCGGGTCGGTGACGGCGGTGGAGCCGACGAAGACGCCGTCGGCGTTCTCAACGAGGTCGAAGCGGAAGGGAGGGTCGACGCTCCAGACAGGCGTCTCGTTCTCATCAAGGATGTGCAGCTCGACGTATTCTTTCGCAACCAACCCCGCATTGTCCGTGACGACCACAGTGCAGCTGAACATGGGAATGGACTCGTGGTCGAGCTTCGCGTCCTTCTTGAGGAAGAACCTCCCAGACTGCTGCGTCTCGTCACCGTTGTTGATGGTGGTGATGTAAAAGGGGAAGTCGTCCGGATCCTCCACCTCGATCGACCACACGAGACCAGCGACGTCGGCCGCGTCCTCGTCGTAGCCGATGATGTCACCAGAGACTGCAATGTCCGCGCTGTCGTCGTCCTCCAGGGCAAGCTCGCCGATCTCGAGGCGGGGGATGGACCAGATGGTCGGCAGCTCGTTGACGTCGGACAGGTGGAGCGTAATCGTGGCGTAGTCGAAGAGCGCCATGTAGTCGTTGATGTTGTCGGACACGACCACGGTGATCTCCCAGACCGGATGCACCTCGAAGTTGAGCGCGTTGCCCCAGCCGTACTGGGTGACAGTGATCTCGCCAGTCTCGTTGTTCATCCTGAACCTCTCCTTGAAGCCAAGGCCGTCCCACTCCTGCATCTGGTTGTGGATCCTCAGATACGTCTGCTGGCCCGCGTCGGGGTCAGACCTCTGGATCATGCCTCCGGGAAGAACCACGGCGCCGTCGCTGAGAGGATTCTCGTAGATCTTGAAATCCTCCGTGTCGCCGAACGCCTGGTCGTCGATCACGGGCGCCTGATTTGTGCCGGAGATGTTGAAGAAGACGATGGTCTCGGGGCTCTTGAGGCCGCGGGCGTCCTCGACCTCAACCTTCATCTGCATCAGGCAGCCTCCCATGTCCTCCATGGGCTTCTCGAACTCATCCTTGACTTTCACGAGCCCGATCGAGTCGCTGTCGTCACCGGTCTGGTAGACGACCTCGAAGACCTCATCGGTCAGGCAGCAGCTGACGCCGCGCTCGTTGGTTGCTGTGCCGTCCTCCGGATTCACGCACGGGGTGGCCGCGTAATCGTGCGACGTGATCGTGTACCGGAGGTACCTGGGGGTGGGGGGGGGGGTTAGGGGGGTGAGGAGGGGAGAGGGGGGGGGGGGGGAGGGT
>BRYB01006660.1:8451-18958 GCA_030267505.1 Tetraparma gracilis | reverse complement strand
CGCCCCCCCCCCTCTTCCCCACATGTCTAAATCCGCCACCAGCGAGTGCCCCTCGCTCATGGAAAAGATCATGTCCGGCAACATAACGCTGTCGGACAGCGAAGACCACCTGGATGGCTGCCTGGACGAGACCGTCCTCGACATGTCCGAGATGCTGGACAACGCCTGGGTCCTTATCTGCGCCTTCCTGGTGTTCTTCATGCAGGTCGGCTTCGCGCTGCTGGAGGTGGGCTCCGTTCAGGCGAAGAACGCCAAGTCCATCCTGATCAAGAACTTGCTAGACGGCGCCGTGGGCACCGTGGCGTGGTGGATGTTTGGGTGGGGCATCGCGTTCGGGGGCCAGACCACGGGCGACGACACGGCCGTTGCCGGAAACCTCGTGGAGCTTTTCGTCACCAACGACCGCATCGAGAACATAACGGACGTTCGCATGGGCTGGGCCTACTGGTTCTTCCAGTGGACCTTCGCCACGACGGCGGCGACCATCGTGTCCGGCTCGATGGCCGAGCGATGCGACTCGAGTGCCTACCTGTACTTCTCCTTCGTGATGACGGGCTTCATATACCCCGTGCCGGTGCACTGGATCTGGACCCCCACCGGGTGGCTGGCGGACCTCGGCTACGTGGACTTCGCTGGCTGCGGGCCGGTGAGTCCCCCCCCCGCGCGCGAGCGAAGCGAGCAAAACGAGCGGGCAGCGGTGCGCCAGCGACTGCCTCCTCTTGCGCGAGCGGGGCGGGCGGCGCGCCAACGACTGCCTTCTCTTGCGCGAGCGAAGTAGGCGGCTGGAGCGGTCATGCGCGCGGGCAATCTCCTTCTCTTGCGCGAGCGGGGCGGGCGGCAGGAGCGGACACGTTTGCTCGCGACCTCCTTCTCTCGCGTTCACGTTTGCTCGCCCTCCACCCACTAACGACCCCCTTCTTTCGTGCTTGCTTCGCTCGACCCTCACCGCTTCTTCTTCGCGCTAGGTGCACATGATCGGCGGCGTATGCGGTCTCATTGGCGCCACCATGCTTGGCCCGCGCACTGGGCGCTTTAACAACGAGGGTCTCCCCAACCCGATGCCGGGCCACAACCTCGTCCTCGCGACCATCGGCTGCATGTTCTTGTGGTTCGGCTGGTTCGGCTTCAACGGCGGCTCCACCTTCGGCCTCACCGGCGGGCGCCACATAATCGTCGCGCAGACCTGCGTCCACACGACCATCTCGGCGAGTCTGGGCGGCATCACGACCTACATGGCAGAGGCGTACATGACCGGAACGAAGGACCTGCCGCCGCTGCTCAACGGAGTGCTCGCGGGGCTCGGTGAGTGTGCCCGCCGTTCCCCCCCTCAGATCCATCGACATTTTAGAACCTTCGGACCCCTAACCCCCCCCCCCCCCGTGCGCGCGCGCAGTTTCAATCACGGCCAGCGCAAACAACGTCGACTCGTGGTCCGCCGCCGTGATCGGCATCGTCGGCTCGCTCGTGTACTCGGGCGTGTCCCGCATCGTGATCAACAACCAGATCGACGACCCCCTCGACGCGTTCGCGCTCCACGGCGGCTGCGGCGCCTGGGGTGCGATCGCCGTCGGGATTTTCAGCAACGGGAGCCACGGGAACTCGGTCAAGGGCCTGTTGTACGGAGACGGCAACCAGATCCTGGTCCAGTTCCTTGGCGTCGCGGTCATCTTGATCTGGGCCGTAGGCACGTCGTTCGCGACGTTCACGGCCATCAACTGGTTCTTGAACTACTTCTTCGGCACCGGGATGCGCGTCTCGACGCGCGTGGAGAAGATAGGGATGGATGAGGCCAAGCACGGCGGAAGTGCCTACCCCGACTTCGCCAAGAAGCTCGGGCCGCCCGTGCAGGACGTGTGCATCGTCAACACGAGCATCGAGGGAGCCATGGAGCTGTACGCGTACGACGCGTCGCTCACGAACCACTGCCAGGGCCTGCACGACGCGGTCATAAGGACAGCGCTGGAGCAGCACACTGGGTACGAGCGCGAGCGAAGCGAGCGCAAACAAGGTGGTGCGCGCGAGCGAAGCGAGCGCAAACAAAGTGGTGCGCGCGAGCGAAGCGAGCGCATACCAGGTGGTGCGGCTACCCGCGTTCCTGGGCTCGCTCGCGCGAACGAGGTGCTGCTGCTACCCGCGTTCCTGGGCTCGCTCGCGCGAACAAGGTCCTGCTGCTGCTTCTGNNCCCCCCCCCCCCCCCCCCCCCCCCCCACTCTCAACCCCATTTCTCCCTCGCTCACCCTTATTTGTGCTCGCTTCGCTCGGCAGGTACGAGATCAGCAACGACGGCGACTCCTTCCAGCTCGCGTTCCACACCGTCGCGGACGCCCTCAACTTCTGCATCGACGTACAGATCGAGATGCTGCAAACGCAGTGGCCGCAGGAGCTGCTGGCCCACCCCAGCGCGGCCATCGCTCTGCAGAAGGACATGCAGGTCATCAAGGACGTCGACAAGGCGAACCAAAGCTTTGCGGGCATGAGCCCGTCGAAGGCGAGGAAGACCGCGCGCAAGTCCAAGAAGAAGGAGCGGCTAGAGAAGGAGAACGCATCGGGTTCGAAGTCGGCCTCTCGGATGATGGGGAAGAAGGGGAACGACGAGGGGCTCAGGCGTGTCTTCGGCGGCCTGCGCGTCAAGATGGCCCTGGACTTCGGCTACTGCGACCACTCCGTCCACGAGGTCTCCGGCAGGTACACGTACTCCGGCGGGCCCATCACGAACTCCAAGGCCATCCTCGCCACCATCCAGAGCGGGGGGCAGATCGTCGCGAGCTCCAGGATTCGCGAGAACCTCAAGGGCTTCGAGTCCTCCCTCCGCGACAACTGCCTCATCGACCTCGGCACGCACGTCGTCCCGTCGTGCGAGCTCCCCCAGCCGCTCGTCCAGTACCTGCCCATCGCGCTCAAGGACAGGGAGCTGCTACCGCTCAAGACGGTTAGGAAGATCAGCCCGGCGTACACGGACGCTCCCGACGCCATGGTCCCCGAGGGGGTCCCGCTCCCCCCCGTCACCCTCGCCTTCACGTACGTTGTACCGCTCACGCAAGCACGCCTCCTACACACTCTCTTACCCCCACGCACGCCGTGCTGCGCAGGTACATCACGGACAAGGCCAAGCTCAAGTCGCTGCGCTCGTCCGTGAAGCAGCGGGTCATGTTCTGCTACAACGCCGTTATCCGGCAGTTCATGGTCGACCACGACGGCTACGAGTGCAACGAGGACAACGGCGAATTCATGGTCGCGTTCAAGTCACCCGTGAGGGCTTGCTACTGGGCCATCGCGGTGCACATCTCCTTCCTGAAGATGGACTGGAGCAAGGAGCCCAAGGCGGTCTCGGACGCGCTCAAGGAGCTGGGCTCCTTGCTCGGCATCGGAATCCACTCAGGCATCCCGGAGGCCATCAGGCCTCACGCCCTCACGGGACGCGCCGACTACTTCGGGTCCTTCGTGAACCTCGCCGCGCGCGTTGGGCAGGAATGCGAGGAGGGCGACGTCTTCCTGTCCTCGTCCGCCTTCCAGAACTTGCCCGCGGAGCACAATCTCAAGGTCGACGTGGGCGAGAAGGTCAACCTCCGCGGCATCCAGGACAAGGTGCAGCTGTACGAGCTCCTCGTGCCGGAGGACGCCAACGTCGAGGCCAAGGACCACGAGTACGCCAAGTGGAAGAAGTTCGAGGTGGACTCAGAACAGAAAAGTGGGGGCAAGGGGCTGTTCAAGGGCAAGAAGGATAAGGGCGACGCGGACGCTGGCACGTCGCAGAACGGGAGCGTCATGCCCGAGTCCGGAGTGCCAGGGAAGGAGCTCGTCGGCGAAGACGCCGTCGTCGCGAACGTTTTCTCGGACGCCCAGGACAAGAACCTCGGAGCCTGGAGAATCGATCCGGGAGAAGTCGACCTCGAGTCAGGCTTCTACATCGCCTCGGGTGCCTTCGGGGATGTGCGCACCGGGACTTTCCGCGGCACCATGGTGGCCATCAAGACCCTCAAGAGGGAGCGCGTGGATGAACAGAGCCTCGAGCGCTTCAAGCAAGAGCTCATCCTGTGCAGGGACCTCCGGCACCCGAACATCATGCAGATCCTCGGCGGCTGCTGGGACTCGGCGGACGCGCTCATGCTCGTCGCGGAGTTCTGCGAGAAGGGAAGCCTGGGCAAGCTGCTCAGGAGGGAGGGCGGAGGGCACAAGCTTTTGTCCACCAAGATCAGGTGGATCTCCGAGATCGCCAAGGCCATGTGCTACCTGCACGGCTTCCGGCCACCCATCATGCACCGCGACCTCAAGGCGGACAACGTAAGGGCGGGCGAGCGAAAGAGAGAAGGAAGGAAGGAAGGAAGGAGGTTGCGAGCGAGCGAAAGAGAGAAGGAAGGAAGGAGGTTGCGAGCGAAAGGGAGAAGGAAGGAAGGAGGTTGCGAGCGAAAGAGAGAAGGAAGGAGGTTGCGAGCGAGCGAAAGAGAGAAGGAAGGAGATTGCGAGCGGAAGAGAGAAGGAGGTTGCGAGCGAAAGAGAGAGGGAGGTTGCGAGCGATGCAAGCGCGGTTTCGAGCGATGCGAGCGCGGTTTCGAGCGAAGCGAGCGCTAGAGAAGGAAGCATCTACGCGCTGGCCCGTTTCGCCCGCCCGCCAGCCTGCTACTCGACATCGGCTCTAAATCCCGTCGAAACACGTTCGCTCGCGCAGGTGCTCGTGAACCAGGCGCTCCAGGTCAAGCTGTGC
Organism: Tetraparma gracilis; assembly: GCA_030267505.1. Taxonomy (NCBI): domain Eukaryota; class Bolidophyceae; order Parmales; family Triparmaceae; genus Tetraparma; species Tetraparma gracilis. The sequence continues at coordinate 14,256 of BRYB01006660.1, read as the reverse complement.
GACTTCGGCGAGAGCCGGCAGGCCAAGTCGGAGGGCACCATGACCACGGTCGGGTCCCCCTTCTGGATGGCCCCCGAAGTCTTCATGGGAATGCACTACGGCCCCGGCTGCGACGTCTACTCCTTCTCCATCGTCATGCTCGAGATCGCGTACAACGGCGACATCAACAGCATTTTTGCGGAGACTGACGGAGACGCCGCGGAGACCCCGCCCAGCAAGACCCCGTTCTCCGTCACGCCCGGGAGCACCATGCAGAGGAAGGCTACGGAGGCGAAGCAGGCACCGACCAAGAAGATCGGGTAAGCGTTTTGGGGGAAGGAGGACGAGGAAACGCGAGAGCTAACCCGACTCATGCACGCACTCAGGCTCGCCGTCGCCCACCAGGTCACCAACGGCTGGAGGCCCAGGCTCTCCAAGACGCTCGCCAAGAAGTCTCCCACCTACACTAACATCGTGCGCGCGTGCTGGGACCAGGACCACAAGAAGAGGCCCTCCTTCCCGAAGATCCTCCAGGAGATCACCAAGCTCATGCGCAACGTGGACATCGCAAACGACTGCGAGGTCGTCACCGCGACCTCCGGCAGCTCCGACGGAAGCGGCGACTCCTCGAGCCTGACCTCCACCACGGACGGGACGCCCAACTCCACCGTCACCACTACGGACTTCTCCTCCGTGGGGAGCCCCGGCGGCAGCTTTTCCAACAGGAATGGCAGCAGGGCAAGGGGTTTCACGCCCCCCACGAACGAGGGCGGCACGGGCCTCTCGAGCATCAGCGAGCAGGAGGTCGCCGAGTTCCGCCAGGCCAGGCGCCTCAGCGCCGCCGACAAGATGCAGATCGAGGGCGAGTTAAACAGGCTGAGCGAGGGCGGGCAGAGCAGCAGCGCGAGCAGCAGCAACTTCAACAGCTACGACCCGCTCGCCGGCCCGCAGCCGGGGCAGGTCAACGACGACAGCAGCAGCGGGGGGGGGAGCGCGGCGGGGAGCGGGCTGGGCACGCTCAGGAGCCAGGAAGAGTCGGATGCGTCGTCGGGGAACGGAGCGAACAACTACAACTAGAGGAGGGGGGGGGTGGGTTGGGGGGTTGGGGGGGGGGAGGGTGTTGGGGGGGGAGGTTTTTTGGGTTTTGGGTTTTGGGTTTTTTGGGTTTTTGGGTTTTTTGGAAGGGAGGGGGAGAAAAACGACGGGCGTAGAAAGGGAGGGGAGAAAACGGGGCAGGATCATAAAAATTGCCCCGTGAGAGACTGTTAGGTACAGAGAGAATTTCAGCAAACAACACCAGCACCTGTGTTTTGAAGAGGAGCATACTCAAAACGCTCTACTTTATCTCTACGGAGAGGAGCACCCACCAGCTGCACAAGAGGCAGCCGGGGCTCACTCACTCACTTTCATCAGTCGCAATCACCGCACCACGGGCGGGCGCAACTTCACTCTCGATCCCACTTAAAAGGGAGAGAATCACAAACACGAACACCTGCCCACGAACGGACAAGCGCTTCTGCCCCACGACCCACGAACGGGCTAGTAGTTACCCCCCCCCCCCCCTCCTCCCTCTGTCTCTCTCCTACCCACCCCCTTTAGTTGTAGTTGTTCGCTCCGTTCCCCGACGACGCCTCCGAGGAGGCGGTGGCCTGGCTCCTGAGAGTGCCCATGGCGCTCCCGCTCCCCGTGCTGCTTCCCGAGCTGTTGACCTGTCCCGGCTGCGGCCCCGCGAGCGGGTCGTAGCTGCCAGCCTGGCTGCTGCCCGGGCTGCTGCTCTGCCCGCCCTCGCTCAGCCTGTGCATCTCGCCCTCGATCTGCTGCTTGTCGGCGGCGCTGAGGCGCCTGGCCTGGCGGAACTCGGCGACCTCCTGCTCGCTGATGCTCGAGAGGCCCGTGCCGCCCTCGTTGGTGGGGGGCGCGGACGCCCCCCCCTTGCCTCTCTTGGAGAAGCTGCCGCCGGGGCTCCCGACGGAGGAGAAGTCCGTGGCGGTGACGGTGGAGTTGGGCGTCCCGTCCGTGCCGGAGGTCAGGCTCGAGGAGTCGCCGGTGCTCCCGTCTGAGCTGCCGGAGGTCGCGGTGACGACCTCGCAGTCGTTCGCGATGTCCGAGTTGCGCATGAGCTTGGTGATCTCCTGGAGGACCTTGGGGAAGGTGGGCCTCTTGGTGTGGTCTTGGTCCCAGCACGCGCGCACGATGTTGGTGTAGGTGGGGGACTTCTTGGCGAGCGTTCTGGAGAGCCTGGGCCTCCAGCCGTTTGTGACCTGGTGTGCGACGGCGAGGCTGCGTGCATTGTGTTAGTTCTCACGTTCCTCAAAGGAGATAGAGCTGCCCAACGACCTTCTTCTTTTGCGCGAGCGGAGCGGGCGGGAGGAGCGAGCGAGCGTGCGAACAACCTACTCCTCCGCTGCGCTTAATTTCGCTCGTTCGCGCTCTAGTTGCAGCTGCTCTTCTGCTGCAGAAGAGGGCAGAATCGAGAGCCTGAACCCCACCGAGGGACCGAGCTGCAGCTGCGCTTCTGCTGCAGAAGCGAGCAGAATCGAGGGCCCGAACCCTATCGAGGGACCGAGCTGCAGCTGCGCTTCTGCGGCAGAAGCGGGCAAAATCTCGGGCTGTCGGGGGGAGACCCCCCAACTCCCCTTGCTTTTGTGCTCGGTCGCAGATGCTCAGCTCGGCCGCACCGGGTGCCTGAGAGACAGATTGGAGTGGCGCTCGCACGGCGCCCAAGCGACCTCCTTCTTGTGTGCTCGATTGGTTTGTATCCTGCTTCGCTCGCATGCTCTTCGCTCGCATGCTGCTTCGCACGCATGCTGCTTCGCACGCATGCTGCTTCGCTCGCATGCTGCTTCGCTCGCATGCTGCTTCGCTCGCATGCTGCTTCGCTCGCATGCTGCTTCGCTCGCATGCTGCTTCGCTCGCATGCTGCTTCGCTCGCATGCTGCTTCGCTCGCATGCTGCTTCGCTCGCATATGCTGCTACGCTCGCCCCCCACCTCCCCCCAACCAAAACTTACCCGATCTTCTTGGTCGGCGCCTTCTGCGCCTCCTCTGCCTTCCTTGACATGGTGCTCCCAGGCGTGACGGAGAACGGGGTCTTGCTGGGCGGGGTCTCCGCGGCGTCTCCGTCAGTCTCCGCGAAAATGCTGTTGATGTCGCCGTTGTACGCGATCTCGAGCATGACGATGGAGAAGGAGTAGACGTCGCAGCCGGGGCCGTAGTGCATTCCCATGAAGACTTCGGGGGCCATCCAGAAGGGGGACCCGACCGTGGTCATGGTGCCCTCCGACTTGACCTGCCGGCTCTCGCCGAAGTCGCACAGCTTGACCTGGAGCGCCTGGTTTACGAGCACCTGCGCGACCGAACATCGTATAGACGAGAGCTAGCGCCATTGCCCCTCCCTCACGAGCGAAGCGAGTGCAAAAAAGAGCTTGGGCTGCCCAATGGCCGACGCCAACGACCGACGCCAACAATCACCTTCTTGGGCGCGATCGAGGCGAGCGAGAGGAGCTGGCAGGAGGAGCAGGCCAGCGCGTGAGGACCCTCCTTCTCTTGCTTCGCTCGCAGTCTCATTCATTTGCGCTCGCTGCGCTGGCAGGGGTAGCGGGCCAGCGAGTGAACTTCTTCGGTTCCTCTAGCTTTGGCTCCTCGAGCTTCGGTTCCTCGAGCTTCGGTTCCTCGAGCGTCGGTTCCTCGAGCTTCGGTTCCTCGAGCTTCGGTTCCTCGAGCTTCGGTTCCTCGAGCTTCGGTTCCTCGAGCTTCGGTTCCTCGAGCTTCGGTTCCTCGAGCTCCGGCAACCTCATTCTTTGCGCTTGCTTCGCTCGCATTTATTCGCTCGAATCCCCCCCCGCGGGCTTACGTTGTCCGCCTTGAGGTCGCGGTGCATGATGGGTGGCCGGAAGCCGTGCAGGTAGCACATGGCCTTGGCGATCTCGGAGATCCACCTGAGTTTCGTCGACAGGAGCTTGTGCCCTCCGCCCTCCCTCCTGAGCAGCTTGCCCAGGCTTCCCTTCTCGCAGAACTCCGCGACGAGCATGAGCGCGTCCGCCGAGTCCCAGCAGCCGCCGAGGATCTGCATGATGTTCGGGTGCCGGAGGTCCNNTAGAAGCCTGACTCGAGGTCGACTTCTCCCGGATCGATTCTCCAGGCTCCGAGGTTCTTGTCCTGGGCGTCCGAGAAAACGTTCGCGACGACGGCGTCTTCGCCGACGAGCTCCTTCCCTGGCACTCCGGACTCGGGCCCGCTGTGCCGCGTCCCGGACGAGCCAGCGTCCTCGTCGCCCTTATCCTTCTTGTTCCCGAACAGCCCCCTGCCCTTTTTCTCACCCTGCTCTGAGTCCACCTCGAACTTCTTCCACTTGGCGTACTCGTGGTCCTTGGCCGCGACGTTGGCGTCCTCCGGCACGAGGAGCTCGTACAGCTGCACCTTGTCCTGGATGCCGCGAAGGTTGACCTTCTCGCCCACGTCGACCTTGAGATTGTGCTCCGCGGGCAGGTTCTGGAAGGCGGACGAGGACAGGAAGACGTCGCCCTCCTCGCATTCCTGCCCAACGCGCGCGGCGAGGTTCACGAAGGACCCGAAGTAGTCGGCGCGTCCCGTGAGGGCGTGAGGCTTGATGGCCTCCGGGATGCCTGAGTGGATTCCGATGCCGAGCAAGGAGCCCAGCTCCTTGAGCGCGTCCGAGACCGCCTTGGGCTCCTTGCTCCAGTCCATCTTCAGGAAGGAGATGTGCACAGCGATGGCCCAGTAGCAAGCCCTCACGGGTGACTTGAACGCGACCATGAATTCGCCGTTGTCCTCGTTGCACTCGTAGCCGTCGTGGTCGATCATGAACTGCCGGATAACGGCGTTGTAGCAGAACATGACCCGCTGCTTCACGGACGAGCGCAGCGACTTGAGCTTGGCCTTGTCCGTGATGTACCTGCGCAGCGCGGCGTGCGTGGGGGTAAGAGAGTGTGTAGGAGGCGTGCTTGCGTGAGCGGTACAACGTACGTGAAGGCGAGGGTGACGGGGGGGAGCGGGACCCCCTCGGGGACCATGGCGTCGGGGGCGTCCGTGTACGCTGGGCTGATCTTCCTGACCGTCTTGAGCGGCAGCAGCTCCCTGTCCTTGAGCGCGATGGGCAGGTACTGGACGAGCGGCTGGGGGAGCTCGCACGACGGGACGACGTGCGTGCCGAGGTCGATGAGGCAGTTGTCGCGGAGGGAGGACTCGAAGCCCTTGAGGTTCTCGCGAATCCTGGAGCTCGCGACGATCTGCCCCCCGCTCTGGATGGTGCTGACGATTCCCTTGGAGTTCGTGATGGGACCCCCGGAGTACGTGTACCTGCCGGAGACCTCGTGGACGGAGTGGTCGCAGTAGCCGAAGTCCAGGGCCATCTTGACGCGCAGGCCGCCGAAGACACGCCTGAGCCCCTCGTCGCTCCCCTTCTTCCCCATCATCCGAGAGGCCGACTTCGAACCCGATGCGTTCTGCCTCTTTTTCTCCTCCTTCTCAAGCCGATCTTGCCGCTTGCTTTTGCGCGCGGTCTTCCTCGCCTTCGACGGGCTGGCGCTCATGTTCGCCTTGTCGACGTCCTTGATGACCTGCATGTCCTTCTGCAGAGCGACGGCCGCGCTGGGGTGGGCCAGCAGCTCTTGCGGCCACTGCGTTTGCAGCAGCTCGATCTGTACGTCAATGCAGAAGTTGAGAGCGTCCGCGGCGGTGTGGAACGCGAGCTGGAATGTGTCTGCCTCGTTACTGATCTCGTACCTGCCGAGCGAAGCGAGCACAAATAAGGGTGAGCGAGGGAGAAATGGGGTTGAGAGTGGGGGGGGGGGGGGGGGGGGGGGGC
>BRYB01006651.1:7367-46550 GCA_030267505.1 Tetraparma gracilis | reverse complement strand
CCCCCCCCCTTCCCCCCGCAGGCCCGGACGCACCGACTTCCACCGTCCCGGCGACCTACATCGACGCGTCCACCATCACGTGCCTCCTGCCCCCCTCCTCCCTTTCCTCGGTGGTCGTGGACGTGTCCAATAACGGCGGCGCGGACTTCTCCTCCTCCTTCATCGCGTACACCTACCTGACCTCCGCGAGCCTCTCGACCGTGACGCCCAACAATGGCCCCACGTCCGGCGGCACCACGCTCATTCTCTTCGGCAAGAACTTCTCCCCCTCCCACGCCCTCCACTCCCTTTTCACGTTCTCCGACTCGACCACCGCCACGTCCCCCTGCTCCTATATTTCCTCCACCTCGGCCTCCTGCCCCGCCCCCGCTTCCCCCGTCTCTGGTCCCGCTCAGGTTGACCTCTCTTCCGACGGCGGCGTCTCCTATACCCCGACGCCCCTCTCCTTCTTTTACCACGATCCGCTCTCCATCTCCTCCATTTCCCCCACCCTCTCCCCCGACCTCGACTCCGTGGTTCCCCTCACCATCTTCGGTGCCAACTTTCTGCGCGGCGACGCCCTCTCCTGCTCCTTCACGTCCGCGACCCTATCCTCCCCGACCGCGGTCACCTCTCCCGCCGTCTTCCTCTCTTCTACCACGCTCCTCTGCCCCCCCCCCTCCTCTCTTACGTCCGATACGTACGAGGTTCGGGTGACGGCGAACGCGGTCGACTACATCCTGTCCCCGGACACCTTCACCCTCTACCCCTCGACCTTTTCCTCTCTCACCTCCTCCCCCTCTTCCGGTCCCTTCTCCGGCTCCACCACCCTCACCATCACCACCCCCTCCTCCACCCCCTTCCCCGTGGCGTCTGCCGTCCGTTGCACATTTGGCGACCTCTCGACGACGACCTCCGGCTCCTACATCTCCCCCACTTCCATTTCCTGCCCGTCCCCCCCCTCTTCCCTGGCCCTCACCTCCCCCTCGACCTCGGCCGTCTCGGTTTCCCTCAACGACGGCCACGACTACTTCTCCACCGGCCTCTCCTTCACGCACCTCCCCCCCCTCCACATCACATCCTTCTCCCCCAAGTCCGGCCCTACCTCTGGCTCCACCACCATCACGGTGACCGGCTCGACGTTCACCGAGTCCAACCCCCCGAGCTGCTCCTTCGGTTCGGTGACGACCCCCTCGGTGGTGCTCTCCTCCACTTCCCTCACCTGCTCCTCCCCCGCCTCCCCCTCGGCTGCCGCCGTCTCCTTCGAGCTCACGTACGTGCATCCGACTCTTCTGCTCTCTCACAAAAGCGCTAACATCTCTCTCTCTCTCTCTCTCTCTCTCTCTCTCTCTCTCTCTCTGTCTGCAGGTACAACGAGCTCGACTTCTCAAGCTCGGGTCTCTCGTTCGTCTACGATGCCGACCCCACCATCCTCTCCCTTCGGCCGACCCGCGGCTCGCTCGCCGCCTCCTCCGTCGTTACCCTGACCGGTACCGACTTCACCGACGGCGACTCCCTCTCCTGCTCGGCGTCCGTCTCCTCCTGTGCCTCCGCGGCTGCCCCCTCCCTCACCTTCTCTGCGACGTACCTCTCGTCCACCTCCCTCCTCTGCACGGTCGTCGCCTCCCCCGCCGCCTCCCTCGCCGCCGGCTCCCTCCTCTTCTTCAAGACGTCCGTGAACGGTATCGACTACTCCCCTGACTGCGCCCCGGCCTTCACGTACGTGCGCGAGCGCAAACAAAGTCGTGCTGCTTCTGCTTGCCGTCGTTTCTCCCTCTTTGCCCTGCCCCCTCCGACCCTTTCTCCCATGCTCACCCTTCTTCTCATGTGCTCGCTTCTCTCGCGCAGGTACTCGCCGCCGCCCTCCCTGACATCCGTGTCCCCGGAGCACGGGCCGACTACTGGCGGCACGCAGGTCGTCGTGGAGGGCGACTTCACCTCTGCCGTTCTGGAGCCCGAGAACGTGCGGTGCAAGTTCGACGCCGTCGTCATCACCCCCGATGTCGCCGACGTCACGACCACCGCCATCACGTGCGCGTCCCCCCCTGCCGAGTCCCCCTCCACCACCACCATCTCTCTCTCCACGAACGGCGGCCTGGACTACTCCCTCTCCTCCCCCTACACCTTCTACACCCCCCCCTCCCTGTCCAACATCTCCCCCAAGTTCGGGTCCACCCTCGGCGGCACGGACCTGCAGCTGAGCGGCTCCGACTTCGGCGCCTTCCCCTCCCCCTCGTGCGTGTTCGCACTCCCCGGCGGCGACGTGGTCGTCCCCGCGACGCTCCACCTCTCCACGCTCATCTCCTGCCCCACCCCTGCCTCCGCGGCCGGCGATGTGCTTGTGTCCGTGTCCAACTCGGCCGGATCCTCCCCCTCCCCCCACCCCTTGACCTTCACGTACGCCACCGACACGCCCGTGTCCGCCGTCTCGCCCCTCTCCGGGTCCGTCGCCGGCGGCACCGCCGTGTCCATGTCGGCCGTGGCCGGTTCCCCCCCCTTCTCCAAGAACACGCCGCCGTCCTGCCGGTTCGGGCTCACTGGCACCCCCGTCGCTTCCACCTTCCACTCCGCGACGCTCATCACGTGCAGCTCCCCCTCCTCCGAAGACTCGTCGGCCCGCATCTACCTTTCCTCCAACTCGGCGGACTATGTTGACACCGGCTTCGACTTCCTCTTCTACTCCTCGCCCTCCATCTCCTCCTTCTCCCCGGCCCTCGGCCCTTCGTCTGGGTCTACGACCCTCACGATCACGGCCACGGACGTGCCCAACTCGGCGTCCGTGCGGTGCATGTTCGGCTCGACACCTCGCGTGCCGACCTCCATCTCCGTGGACTCCGACTCCGGCATCACCACGCTCTCTTGCGTGTCGCCGCCGCAGTCCCTCCTCTCCCCCTCCCTCTCCTCCCCCCCCCTCTCCATCTCGCTGAACGGCGGCTCGGACTACCCCTCGTCCACGTCCACGTTCAACTACCACACGCCGGCGACGGTCCTCTCCCTCTTCCCCACGCACGGGCCCTCCACCTCCTCCTCCCTCGTGACCATCTACGGCTCCTCCTTCACGAACACGGGCGCCATCGCGTGCATGTTCGGGTCGGACGTCACCCCTGGAACCTTTGTCTCCTCCTCGGAGCTCACGTGCCTCTCCCCCCTCTCCTCCCCCTCCACCGTCCCCCTCACCGTGTCGTTGAATGGCCTGGACTTCTCGTCCTCTGCCGCTCCCTTCACCTTCGACGCGCCCATCTCGGTCACGTCCATCTCCCCCCTGAGGGGGCCTGAGACTGGATCCACGCCCGTCACCGTCACTGGTTCGGGCTTCAACTCCGTTCACACGACCCTGTGCGAGTTCGGGTCGGGCACGACCCCCGTTCCGGCGGTGGTTCTTTCTCCTACGATGGCGACGTGCACTACTCCTCCCCACATGCCGTCCCTGGTGCCGGTTTCCCTGTCTTCCAATGGGCAGTCCTTCTCCCCCGCTGCTCCGGCCGAGTTCGAGTACACCGTGGGGATCTCCCTCCTCTCGGCGTCCCCCAGCTCTGGATCCATCAAGGGCCTCACTTCGGTGACGGTCACGGGCAGCAACTTTGAGGCGACGGCGACTTGCAAGTTCGGCGACGTGCTTGCCTCATCCACCGTCTTCGTGTCCTCGACATCCATCGTGTGCACGCCGGCCACCTCCTCCACCACGGAGTCCTCTTCTACGGTCTCCCTGACGGTCTCCAACAACGGACTCACGTACGAAGGTGCCACGTCGAACATCGACTTTACGTACCTGAACCCGCCGACCGTCTCCTCCGTCTCCCCGGTGTCGACTCCCTCCTCCTCCCCGACCACGTTCACGATCTCTGGTTCCGGGTTCCTCGCGACCACTGGCACCCCTGATCCTGTGTGCAAGTTCTCCTCCTCGTCTTCACCGGACCTCATCTCCACGTCTGCTGCCGTCGTGTCGGACTCTGAGATCCTGTGCACGTCCCCTGCGGCGCCGGGCACCCAGCACAAGACGTCGTTCTCGGTGCAGATCTCAACCAACGGTGGCGCGGACTACACGCCCGCGGCCACCTCCCGTGTTCTGTTCCACGAGCCCCCCACCCTCACCTCGGTGTACCCCCCCTCCGGCCCGGAGGAGGGCGACACTGTCGTGATTGTGAGCGGTGAGAACTTCTTCAGGTCGCCGGAGCTCTCTTGCCTGTTCGACGGCGTGGCTGTGCCTGCCATGTACATGTCGCCGACCACGCTCAAGTGCACGACGCTGCCGTCGTCGCCTAAGAGCGTGAAGGTGCAGGTGTCCACCAACGGTCTCCCCTCGGGGACCTCGTCGACGGACTCTGCTCCTTCCTACTCCTTCGACACGGCCGCCACCCTGTCCTCCATCTCGCCCGCCGCCGGCCCCGCCAGCGGTGGTACGATGGTGACCTTCTTCGGCACGGGCTTCATCGACTCGAACGACTTCCTGTGCAAGTTCGGCACCTCGGTTGTCGTGCCCGCCACGTTCCACGACTCGACGACGCTCGCGTGCCTCGCGCCCCCCCCGCCCCGGTCTCTGTCCGACTCCGGCGGGGAGGTCGAGGTGTCTGTGGCCAACAACGGGAAGGACTTTCTTCCGTCCGGTGTCTCTTTCACCTACGTGCCCTCCCTCTCGCTCTCGGCCATGACGCCCCGCTCCGGCCCCCTCGAGGGCGGAACGATTGTCCAGCTGTACGGCGAGAATTTCATCTCCGGCTCCATGTCGTGCGTGTTCGGCGAGAGCCCGAACGAGGTGGTTGTGCCGGCGACCGTGCTCACCTCGAACACGCTCACCTGTACCACCCCCCTCACCTCTGCCGCTGGTGCTACCCCCCTTGAGGTTTCGTCCAACACCGGGAAAGACACCACTTCATCTGGTCTGCTCTTCTCGTACCTGCCGCACCCGGCCGTCTCGTCCCTGCTCCCCGCCTCTGGCTCGGAGCTTGGCGCGACCTCGGTCACGCTTGTCGGCTCCGGCTTCCAGAACCTGGAGCACATCGCGTGCAAGTTCGGGGACTCTGTGGTCTCTGGCTCGTTCCTGACGTCCACGCGCATCCTCTGCGATGCGCCCGCGGGCACCGGGAACGACCTGTCGATCGCCGTCTCCCTCAACTCGCAGCAGTTCTCCACTCCGGACTCGGTGACGCCCACGTGGGACTACCTCGCGGCCTCGCACGTGTCGTCCATTTCACCGGTCTTTGGCTCGGTCGTCGGCGGCACGCCCATCACTGTCACCGGCAGCGGCTTCGCTGCCGCCGGTGCCGTTCCCGTGTGCAAGTTCACCTTCGACTCTGAGGATGGTGCTGTCGGCACCTCGATCGTGTCCGGGGTGGCGTCCTCCGACGTCGCCCTCGCGTGCTCCACCCCCCCTCCCCCCAACGCTGACTGGACTGGCTCTGCCACGCTCTCTGTGTCCATCAACAACGGGTACGAGTTCTCCCCCGACACCGCGACCTTCACGTACATCGGCGGCATCGTGGTGGACTCTCTGTCGGCCACGACCGCTGCTGCTGCTGGAGGCGGCTCCGTCTCGGCTTTCCTCTCGGGCGGCGCGAACTCGCACAACGTGCCGTCCACCTCCCTCGCCCCCAAGTGCAAGGTGGTGGATTCTGCCACCTCCGTGTCGAAGGTCACGGAGGCGACGTACGACACGTCCACCTCGAGCATCTCGTGCTCCCCCCTCCCCCCCGGAACCTCCTCTGCCTCCCTCTTCGTGTCTCTCAACGGCGGAGCCGACTTCTCCACGAATCCGGCCACCATCACGTACCTGCAGCCGCCCTCCCTTGTCTCCGCCTCGCCTCCCTTCGCTCACGAGGAGGGCGGCGAGACTATCCAGGTGACCGGCGCGGACTTCCCTTCGGACTCCATGTACTGTGTGTTCAACGATGGGGCCACCGTGGTGCCGGCAGTGGTTGAGTCTTCCACTCGGGCCTCCTGTGTCGCCCCCGCCTCCCCCTCCGGCCCGGCCACGACTACCCTGGCCCTGTCCACCTCCCTCTCCCCCTCGGCGGCGACGACCTCTCCCTCCTCCCTGCCCTTCACGTACTCGGCCATCGCCTCAATCACCTCCATCTCCCCGGCGTCTGGTCCCACGAAGGGTTCCACTCCCGTCACCGTCACCGGTACCGGTTTCGATGCCGACTTCTCGTATTCCTGCGAGTTCTCCACCGGCGACTTCTCCTCCACTTCCTCCACTACCATCTCCTCGCCGGCCACGGTTCTCTCTGCGACCTCGGCGACCTGCCTTTCCCCTCCCCCCCCCTCCGTCACGAACCCGACTTCCAACTTCAAGCTGAAGCGCACCAGCTCCGGCCTGAACTACGAGGTCTCGACCAATCCCACCTCCCACACCTTCACGTACATGGACGACGTCTTCATCTCCTCTCTGACGCCTGCCTCCGGGCCGGTCGCCGGGGGCACCAAGATCCAGGTCCACGGCTCTTCGTTCTCCTCTCCGTCCCTGTTCTCCTTCTCCTCTTCTAGCTCCATCGTGTGCGGCTTCTTTGCGAACTCCGAGCTTGTCTCGCAGTCTCCGGGCACCTACGTCTCTTCCAACGAGATCACGTGCGCCTCGCCCCCCTCTGATGTGGCGGCTCTGACGACCCTGGAGATCTCGCTCAACAGCGGCAAGGACTTCACGTCCTTCGGAACCACCTTTACGTACCACGCGGAGATCTCTGTCACCGCCCTCCTGCCCTCGACGGGGTCGGAGGCTGGCGGCACCCAGGTCACGGTGGTTGGGACGAATTTCCTGCCCGCCGACTCGTTGGCTTGCAGGTTCACGAGCACCACGGACTCCTCCGTCGCTTCCACGGTCACGTCCCCTACGTACATGTCGTCCACCTCGGCCATCTGCACTGCACCGGCGCTTCCCGCCTCCGCGTACAGCGTTTCCGTGTCCAACAACAACCAGAACTTCCCCTCTTCTGCCGCCGTCTTTACCAGCACGCCCCCCCTCGCGCCCACCTCTTTCTCGCCGGCCTCTGGCCCCGCCACGGGCGGCACCGTCGTGACCATCTCCGGCTCCTCCTTCCCTTCCTCCTCTGCGCTCTCTTGCAAGTTCGGCGACAAGGTCTCCAAGGCGACCCTTCTGTCCTCGACTTCCATCACTTGCGCCTCCCCCCCCTCCTTCTCCACCACCACGGTGACGACTGCGACTCTGTCGTTGTCTGCGAATGGCCGTGACTTCACGTCGCCCTTCGCCGCTGACTTCCAGTACTCGCCATCGGCCACCATCTCGACCCTCTTCCCCCCCTCCGGCAGTATTGCCGGTAGCACGAAGGTGTTCGTCTCGGGATCCAACATGGACTCGGCCACGCTTTGCCGCTTCGGCGACGCTGACCCTGTCCCCGCGACCCCCTCCTCCTCGACGCCCTCGTCTTCCCTGTCCTGTTTCTCCCCCCCTCCTTCCTCCTCCTCCCCCTCCGTTGTGTCCGTGGACATTTCGTCCAACGGGGGTGAGGACTGGACCAACTCGGGGCTCACTTTTGCTTACCTGGATGTCCCCAACCTGTCTTCGATCTCGCCTCCGGCTGGCATCGAGGACGGCGGCAACAAGGTCATCCTCGTGGGCTCGGGCTTGTACTCTTCCCCGACCCTGACCTGCACGTTCGGGACCCAGTCGGTCCCGGGCAAGCTGCTCGCGTCCGACCGCGTGGAGTGCACCGCTCCCGCTTCTATCTCTCTCGGTGCCGTGTCCGTTGCGGTGTCCCTGAACGGTGTGGACTACTCTTCCACAGAGCTCTCGTACACGTATACCCCGTCGGTGGTGGTCTCCTCCATCTCGCCCCCGGCCGCGGCTGTCGGCAACCCGACGACCGTGACCGTGACGGGCGAGAACTTTGCGTCCGCTGCCGGCGTTGCTGGTCTGAGGATCGGCTGCAACTTTGGTGGGCTGCGCTCGACGGGCACGGTGATCTCGGACTACGAGATGACGTGTGTGGTGCCTCCCGCTACGACCCCTGGAGAGGTGGAGTTCGACGTGTCTGCGAGTGGTTCGTCTGTGGTGTCCAAGAACGTCGCGGACAAGAAGACCTTCACGTACTTCTCCCCCGTGTCCCTGACCAGCTCCTCGCCTTCCTTCGGCTCTTCGTCGGGCGGGACGAAGGTGACTCTGTCGGGAAGCAACTTCGATTCGTACGCAACCTCCCCCCTGTCCTGCGTCTTCGATGATTCGCACACGTCCCCTGCTGTGGTGGTCAGCGACACTGAGATCACGTGCTTCTCCCCAGAGGTCTCTTCCACGAAGAGCCTGCATTCGGTCACCGTGCACCTCTCGTCCGAGGCCACAAGTGTCAAGATCTCTCAGCAGTCCACCACCTTCACGTACAGGAGGAGTCCTGTCGTGGTGTCTGCCACTCCCTCCACGGGGAGCATGCTGGGAGGAACGACCATCTTCCTGACTGCCGACTCGGCCGACAAGACGGTGGCGTTCGTGAACTCGGAGCTGCTCACGTGCTCCTTCGGGGACTCCAAGGTGCAGGGCACTTACATCTCCCCCTTTCGCATCTCGTGCGTCTCGCCTCCTCTAGCCGACGCCGCCGAGGTGGCTCTGATCGCGTCCAACAACGGCGTCGACTTCGACCCCTCCTCGTCGCTCGCGTACCGCTACGGAGCCACTCCATCCCTTTCCTCCGTCTCCCCCGTCAAGGGCCCCGACTCTGGATCTACGCTCCTCACGCTGGCGGGCTCCAACTTCGACGCTGGGGGCTCCGTCTGGTGCAGGTTCCGTGACACGTCCGGGCTCGGCGAGACGGTGGTGGAGGCTCAGTCTGTTCTGTCTCAGTCAGAGGCGGTTTGCGAGACTCCTGCTGCCATCGAGAGCAGCTCCGCCGTGGAGGTGTCTGTGTCCAACAACGCCGTCGAGTTCGGTCTCGAGACCTCCACCTTTGCGTACTTCGCTGCTCCCAAGATCGCCTCCATCTCCCCCATGTCTGGCGTGTTCTCCACCACCATCCAGGTGACCGTTTCGGGTAGCTCGTTCGACCCGGCCCTCCTCGGAGATGTGCAGTGCGGTCTCTTTTCCTCCACCACCTCTCTGCTCGCCGCCTCCTCCGCCGCGTCCACCGTCTCGGCGGAGGTGATCACGTGCGACCTGGAGTGCCCCTCCGCCTCGACCTCCTCAGTGGCCAGCGAGCTCTACACCCTTGAGGTCAGCATGAACAAGGGCGCCGACTTCACGACTGCCTCCATCCCGTTCTACTGCGACGAGCCGCCTTCCACCGTCTCCGTGTTCCCCTCCGTGACCCAGATCAGTGAGGGCGAGTCCAGTTCTTCGACTTTGCTCACCGTCACGGGCTCCAAGTTCCACAATAGGGCGACCCTGGCGTGCATCTTCGAGTCCGACACCAGCAACAGGTTGGAGTCTGTGCCTGCAACTTACCTGTCAGCAACCTCTGTCGCGTGCGACGTGCCCAAGCGGACGTCGCCTACCACAGCCAAGATCATGGTGGCGAACGACGGCGTCTTCACGGGCGACACTTTCGCTTCCCTCACGTACCACTCCACCCCCCTGGTCTCCTCCATCTCCCCTTCCGTCGTGTCGGTGAATGGGGTGATTACGCTGGTCGGCCAGAACTTCGTGACTGGCTCGTCCTTCTCTTGCTCCATCAACGGCGTCGAGTCTCCGTCTGCCGAGGTTCTCTCTGAGACTTCGGCTACGTGCCAGGCCGACCTCACCACTCCCACGCTTGCTTCCAACGAGGTTGTCGTGGCCTTCTCGTTCAACATCGAGCAGGAGACGCACGTGTTTGAGAGCCTGCCGCTGACCCTGCTGTCCCTCCCCGTGACCACTTCCGTGTACCCCACGGCTAGCATCACGACGGGCGGCTCCAAGGTCTCGATCTCTGGCTCCAACTTCATTGCGGGGGCTGGGCTCGCTTGTCAGTTCGGGGAGAGCGTGGTTGAATCAACTTTCGTGTCTGCCAACTTGGTGACATGCGTGACGCCTTCTGTCGCTTCTCCCGTGGACGTGGTTGTCTCCGTGTCCAACGATGGATTCGCCACCCCCCCTTCCGCCTCGGACGTGTCCTTCAAGTACTTCACGGCTGCCTCCACGTCCCACCTTCAGCCTGCCTCCGGGTCGCTTCTCGGTGGGACCTCGCTGGTTGTCGTGGGAAGCGGCTTCGACTCGTCCCTGGATTACGCCTGCGACTTCACCACCGCCGGCGGCTCGATGTCCGAGTCGGTCGCCGCCGCGTTTCTCTCCCCGACCTCCATCAGCTGCATCACCCCCCCGACTTCCCAGCCGGAGGCGGTTTCCGTGAGCGTTCGCGAGAGCACGCACAACAGCGTCGCTGGTGGGGTCGTGCTGACGTACACGTTCGTCGACGCGCCCGTGGTGGACTCCATCGCTCCCGCTACCGGCCCGGACAGCGGTGGTACCGTCGTGACCGTTACTGGGAGCAACTTCGACTCTGCCTCCGCGTTCTGCAAGTTCGGGTCCCTCGTCCTTGCCCCCGCGGTGGTCGTGAGCAGCAAGCAGCTGACCTGCGAGTCCCCTCCGAGGGCTGTGGCGGGCACCTCGTCTGATGCGACCCTCACGATCTCCACCAACGGCGCCGACTTCGTTGGCTCGTCCACCTTCAGCTACTACAGCGAGCTGTCCATCACGGCCATCACCCCGCCCAACGGGCCCCTCACGGGTTCCACGCATGTGACGATCGCGGGTGCCAACTTCTCCCCCCGGGGAGACACGCAGTGCAAGTTCGGAGAGCTCTCCACCTTCGCTGTGTACCTGTCGGCCTCCTCGTTCGTGTGCGTCGCGCCTCCCGCATCCTCCGCTGGTGCCGTCCCGCTCTGGATCAAGTTCTCGTCCACCGAGTCCTTCGTGCCCTCGGGTTTCGAGTTCGAGTACAACGAGGTGCTGTCCATCTCGTCCGTCACGCCCTCCTCCATCTTGGAGTCCGGCGGCGAGACCCTGACCCTGACCGGCGCCAACTTCGGCACCAACAGGCTGGGCGAGAACGCGCTGAGCTGTAGCTTCGGGGAGGGCACCCTTTCTCCCGCCACGTACGTTAGCGACTCTGCGATCACGTGCGTCGTCCCCGATAGGACCTCCGCCGTTGGCAGTTCTCGCCTCAAGCAGACCGCTGTGGCCGTGACGGCGAACTCGGGGAAGGACTTCTCCGCCGAGTTCCCGCTCCAGTTCCAGACTCACCTCACGGTGTCCTCCATCTCCCCGTCCCTCGGGCCTGCCTCCGGCGCCTCCCTGCTCACGGTGTACGGGACTGGGTTCGACGCGAGCGCCGAGATCCTGTGCAAGTTCGGAGAGAGCGCCATGCTGGCTACGTACGTCTCCCCCACGGAGATCACGTGCTCATCGGCTCCGCTCCCTGCCGGTGCCCGGGTCGGCTCTCAGCTTCTGGCCAGCGTTGACTTCCGCGTGGTCCAGCAGCAAAGCTTGGGCGAGGAGGAGTTCGCTTCCTTCGCTTCCTCCCCCCTCGCCTTCCACCAGTACTTTGCGGTCCGTGAGGGTGCGGCTGAGATCGCTCTCTCCCCTTCCTCCGGGCCTGCTGTTGGGCTCACAGCGATCTCCGTGACTGGTTTTGAGGCCGTGGTCCAGGAGCTGCACGCGTCTCCCACGATTGCTGCTTCTCCCGAGGCGTCAGTCTTGTGCAAGATCGGAAACTCCGTCGTGACCGCGGTCATCGACGGACCTACCGGCTCCATCACTTGCATGTCTCCTTCCGCTTCCCTCGCGTCCTCCTTCTTCCTCACTGCCCCCGTCTCCCTTTCGTTCAACGCTGGGGCGGACTACACGACCTCGGACAACGCCGTTTTCACGTACTACCCGACGCCCTCCCTCGCCTCCACCTCCCCGACTTCGCTCCCAGCCATCTCCTCTTCGGAGCTGACCTTGATGGGCTCGGCCTTCCCGGACCTGCCCACTCTCTCGTGCAAGTTCGGCGAGCACGTGGCGCCGGCCACTTACGTGTCCAGCAATGTCGCCAAGTGCTCACTCCCGGAGGCGGCCAACCCCACTGACCAGCCTGTGCTCTTCTTGAACCTTGCGCTCTCCGGGAACGGCGTGGACTTCACGTCCGACGTGCCCATCGAGCTGCGGTTTGAGCCCATGGTGGCGAGTGCCGACAGGTCGGTGGTGAGCACGAGGGGCGTCACGTCTGTGGAGCTGACGGGGTCCAACTTCGACACGGCGTCCACCAAGATCAGGCTCACCTCCGTGGAATCGACCGGGACGGCCGACGTCATCGCCCACTCTTACGTGGACGCGACGTGCACCTCCTCTTCGTCGTGCTCGTTCGTGGCCCCGGCTTCCAGTGACGCCTCGCAGGTGCTCATGGTTGACGTGAGCAACACGGGCGCCCACTACGTGTCGACCGGCCTTACGCTCAGTTACAGCAAGCAGACTTTCTTGGAGGCCATGTCCCCGGTCACCGGCGGGCTCTCTTCCTCTCCTACTCTGCACTTGACGGGCAAGAACTTTGACGACAGCATGCAGCACACCTGTGTCTTCTCGTCTTCGACATCCGCTGCTGTTCTCACCACCTCCCCCGCGTCGGTGACGTCTGCCACTACGCTCTCCTGCGATGCGCCTGCGTCCACCTCCGCCTCGCCCAGTTCTGTTCTGGTTAGCGTGCGTCGCGAGGACGACTCGGATCAAACGGAGGAGTCCTTCCACTTCGTGTACACGGACGATCACGGCCTCACCTCTGTGCAGCCCGTGTCCGTCCCGAGGGGTCGCGAGACGATCCTCACGCTGACTGGCGTTGACATCCCGAACACTCCCGAGCTTTCCTGCGTCTTCTCGGACGCGAGGATTGTCCCGGCCACCTTCAAGACCTCCTCCGAGGTTGAGTGCGTCACGCCCATCGATCTCGAGTACGGGCACACTCTCGTGCGCCTGTCCACCAACGGGGCCGACGCAGCCGGCAACTCGCTGGATCTCCAGGTCAGGGGCGAGCGCCACGTGACCTCCATGTCGCTCACCGCCGGCCCGGCCACCGGCGCCTCCGCCATCACCGTGGCTGGTGCTGGCTTCCTGCTTCCCGACGTGGACGTTGCTTCCTCCTTCCTTCTGCCGCACTGCAAGTTCGGACCGAGGCTGTACACTCCCGCGACGGTGCATTCCGACACGTCTCTCTCGTGCGTCTCCCCCAAGCTTTACGACGAGCAGAGCACCATCGAGATCGAGAAGGACCTTCCCAAGGTTCTTGCTTTCGACGTCGTGCTGAGGCACCCTAACAAGGTGACTGACGACGGTGCCGATTTGCACACTGTGGAAGGCGGCGGCGAGCACTCGTTCACTTTCCAGGCGCTTCCTGTCATCGACTCCGTCTCTCCCAAGAGCGGGTCTGCCCACGGGCTCACCCGGGTGACGCTCTCTGGCTCCTCCTTCGACCACTCTTCCCCGGAGAATTTCCAGGTTCGCTTCTCCGCCGTTGGTGGAGGGGACAGCACCCTGGCGCGCATCCTTCACACCGGTGCCTCCGAGATTGTTGTGGAGGCGCCCGCCTCTCCCTCGAGTGTTGGCGGCTACGCGGTTGTCGACGTGAGCAACAACGGAGGCGCTGACTGGAGCAGCGCGAGCCACGAGATCACGTACCTGTACGAGGACTCCCCGGCCATCGTGAGCATCTCGCCCAGCGCTGTGCCGCAGCTTTCCACCACCGTCGTCACGATCACTGGGAGCAACTTCGTCAAGTCCACGCCGGCTCTGCTGCAGTGCCGCATCGGCGAGCACGTCGTCCCCGGTACCTGGATCTCCGACAGCGTTGTGACCTGCGTGACGCCCTCCCACATGAACACAAACACGCACCCCGTGTATGTCACGACCAACGGGGAGGACTTCTTCTCTTCTGTTGATCCCTCCTCCGCCCTCCTCTCCTTCAGGGAGAGCGTGGCGCTCAACTCGGTCTTCCCCGTCCGCGGCCCCACTAACGGCGGCACGGTGCTCACGATTACCGGACGCAACTTTGCTCCCGACGTCCCCCTCGTTTGCAGCTTCGAGGGCACCGGCCACGGAGAGGCGGCTGCTCTTGGCGACGACCACTCCACCCTCGCAATCGCCACCTACGTTGACGAGAACACCATCTCGTGCGTTTCGCCGTCGCGCAGGACGCTCGACGTGGACTCCGCGTCCGCGTACCACAGGTCCAAGGTGGTGGAGCTCAAGCTCGCGCTGGCTCAGTTCGCGCTCGAGACTGACACGCCGAGCAGCATTGCCGATATTGCCTCCTTCACGTACGCCACCGCGGACGTGCTCGAGGACGCCGTCCAGTTCGAGTACTACGAGCAGGAGGAGGTCACGTACCTCGACCCGCACCTCGGTCCTTCCGCGGGAGGCACCAAGGTGAAGGTTGGGGGTTCCAACTTTGAGGACACGCCCGAGCTTTCCTGCTCCTTCGGCGGGATTGTCGTGCTCGCTGTCTTCGTCGATTCCCTGAACGTCTTCTGCGACGCTCCTGCGTTTGCGGGCGCCATCGATGACTTCTACTCGTCCGTGACCGTCGAGGTCTCCAACAACGGCGTCGACTTCAGCAACGCCAAGCTCGCCCCCTTCCGGTACTACGAGAACCCCGTGCTCTCCACCCTCGTCCCTTCGGCGGGGCCGGAGCTCGGCGGCACCGTTGTGTCCGTGTCCCTTCCCTCCGTCTCCTCCGCCATCTTCCTGCAGACTCCCTCCCACTCCTACGCGCACTCCGACTCCGACGGCCTTCTCAAGTGCAAGTTCGGCGAGACGACCGTCCCCGCTACTTTCGTCTCCCTTCATACCTTGACTTGCGTCGCCCCCGCCCTGCCCTCCGGCTCTGTCATGAGCCTCAACGGCATCGGACGTGTCACGTCTCTTTCTGTGTCGCTGAATGACCTGGACTACACGCCGCCGCTCACGTACACGTACAAGAACACGCCCACTGTGTCCCAGCTCCTGCCCGCCGAGGGCATCCTGGGCGGAGGCTCCATCGTGACCGTGGTGGGCAGCAACTTCGACGAGTCCTCGGACGACGTCTTCTGCAAGTTCGGGGATGTCGCGACGCCCGCATCGGTGATGGACTCCTCCTCTCTCACCTGCGTGGCCCCCAACAACGTGGCCGGCCCGGTGTTCGTCCAGGTCACGAACCACGGCGGAAGCAACGGCTCCTCGTCTTCGTCCTCCTCGAACTACGTTCACGACGGCGCGCAGTGGACGACTGATTCGGTCGTCTACACGTACCTGCGGCCCCTGACAGTGTCCTCCGTCTCGCCCAGGCACGCTGGCGTTGAGGGCGGCACGCTGCTCACTGTTTCCGGGCACGATTTCCCCGACGTTCCTTCGCTGTGCTGCGTGTTCGACGGCAGCAACATTGTCTCCGCGACCTTCGTTGACGTCGACACGCTCACGTGCACCACTCCCGCCCACCCGGCGCCCCTTTCGTCCCCCTCCACCTTTGGCATCGGTGCGTGCACCCCGGAGCCGCTGGTGAACTCTGGCTACCTCCACACGGCCGTCTCTCAGTTCACCTTCACTGCTACCCCCTTCATTTCTAGCATCGCGCCCGCCCGCGGTATCATCACCGGAGGGACCACCGTGACTGTGAGCGGTGGCAACTTCTTCCAGCACAAGGACGACGACGCCCACATCTCTTGCAGGATTGGGGGCGGCGTGACCACCGCTAAATTCATCAGCGACTCCGCCATCGAGTGCCAGACTCCTCCGGCTCCGGCTGGGCTCTCGGTCGGTGCGATGAGGGAGATCCAGACGATCGACGTGGTGGCCAAGGCGGACGTGGGGGAGACGCAGTTGATCCACGTCACCGGCACTCCTCTCAACGAGGAGGTCCAGCGCGTCAGCATCTTCGGGCTCGCAGAGGACGTCGCGAACGGGGTCGTTCCGCAGACGGTCCGCGTTCTGCTCCGTGCCGGGAGCAGCCTGTCGGGCAAGTTCACTCTGACTGTCGGCGGCGTGACCTCCAAGGTCCTCGATGTGAGGGCTACGGCGGAGGAGGTTGAGGCTGCTCTCGACAACGTCCTTTTCGACGACGTTCGCGTGACCAAGAAGTTCCAGGGATCGGACTACACCCTTGCGGAGGGTGACTCGTCCGTCGCCTTCGATATCGATTTGCTCACCGTGCCTGGTGGCTTCGCGGATCCTTCCACCGAGATCACGTGCGACGACTCCATGCTTTACTCCTTGAACACTGGCGGCGTCGCCTGTGAAGTTTCTGAGGAGGTGGCTACCAACTCCGTGGCTATTGGTGGATGGGTGAGGGCCGGCCTCGGTTCCGATGGTTCGTCGTATAGGATCGAGATCAGCAACTTGGACTCCGACGGTTCGTACTTGGAGGGGAGGCTCGAGAGCTCGCTCGACACGGTCGAAGACTTGACGGTGACGGCCGATCCTGCTGCTGCCGCCCTGGGCCACACCAACGGCTACACATACCTGGTGACGTTCAACCACGCGACCAACGAGGACATTGGCGCCATCTTCCAGGGAAGCGATTCTTTCACTGGCACCTTGCCCCAGCTCACATCTGAGCAGGTCACTCAGGGCAGCTACCTGGAGGGTACCTTCACCCTGGAGTTCGCTGGCGAGACCAGCCCCGCTCTCGATGTGGCCACCGCGACCGATGGCGAGGTGAAGGCTGCCGTCGAGAGCTTCACGCTCATCGACACGGCGTGGGTCACCAGGAGCACGGATGCCTCGATGAACGCGTTCCAGTGGTCCGTGGCCTTCAATATGCCCTCCGAGGGCGGCTTTAAGAACATGCAGATCGGCTCCTCCGGGCTCACTGGGTCGACTGGGAACGCGGTCGAGATCACCGAGGCCGTGCTTGGCACTGCGCCCTTCAGGGGCACGTACCAGCTCTCCTTCGATTCCTCCTCCTTCTCGACTCCTTTGGACGTCGACGCGTCTGCCTCGGAGGTCGAGGCCGCGCTTCAGGATCTTGCCACCGTTGGCTACGTGTCCGTTTCGAAGACGGCCTCCGCGCTCGTTTCCGTTGACGGCACCGACTCCCACTTCGGCAACTCGTACGAGGTCATGTTCACTACGTTTGGGACCCCTTCCAATGTCGGAACGATCCCCCTGATCGTGTCTGATGCGCGCTACCTTTCTGGAACCGACGTCGTCGTTCAGACCTCCAAGACCCAGGAGAGCTGCTGCGACGTCGAGGTCTCGTTCAACAACGACAACGACTTCTACGGGTTCGAGCTGCCCCCCACGGACCAGCCCCGGATGGTCTTCACGTACGACGACCGGGCCGTTGTGACGGCCGTAACGCCCGACCACGGGCAGATCTCCGGACACACGGCGGTCACCATCACCGGCTCTGGGTTCGCCCAGTACCCGCCCACCTCTGCGGACGAGGAGCTGCTCTGCGTCTTCGGACACCTCGAGACCCCGGCCACGTGGCTCTCGGACTCGTCTGTGTCGTGCGATACGCCATCGCACGCGCCCGCCAAGGTGCTCGTGACGATCAGGTCCAACCACCACAACACCTCGTCATCCATCCTCAGCGAGTCCTCCGCCTCCTACGACTTCGTCAAGAAGCCCGTGCTGAAGTCCTTCACTCCCTCCCAGATTGCGGTCACGAACACCATGTTCGACCAGGCCCTCTTTGCGGACACCAAGGTGAAGATCTTCGGCGAGAACTTCTTGAACACGGCCGACCTCGTGTGCGTCTTCTCGTACAGCCTGCCCACGCCGTCGGCCCCGAGCGGTCTGAGGGAGGGCAGCACGCACACTTCGGCGACCACCTTCTTCAACTCGAGCTACATCGAGTGCGACTCCACCCCCTCCCTCGACGAGTTTTTCTCCTCCACCTACAACACGCACGGCGAGGAGTGGTTCATGAGGTCCGACCTCGGCTTCGAGGACGCTCATTTGTCCTTCACGCTCACGACCAACAACGTGGACTTCACTCCCTCGGAGCTCATGACCTTCGCCCCCGTGCCGCGTGTCCTGTCCGTCTCCCCTTCCCTCGGCGCGCTTCAGGGCGGCACCGTGGTCACGGTGACCGGCGAGAACTTCGTCAACCCGACCGAGACGGATGACGAGTACGGCATCGCGGACACGTCCTCTTCCTCGCTTCTGTGCAAGTTCGGCACTTCCGCCACCGCCATCGTCGTGGCCACGTACGTTTCGCCCTCCACCCTCCTTTGCGTCGCACCGAAGCACCACGCCATCGGGGGCAACCTTTTGGACCTGGAGGTGTCCACGAACGGGCAGGAGTTCACCAAGAACGAGGTCAAGTTCTTCTACCACGAGGGGGTTGTCGTGGAGAAGCTCTCGCCCACCTTCGGCCCGTCCAGCGGCGGCACCGTGGTCACCGTGCACCTGGACGACAACGAGATGGCGCTGCAGACGATCGCGATCAACCAGGAGTTCCACTCCACGTTTGGCGCGCACGTCACCGTGGGTGTTCCTGAGGCTGGGGACCAGGTCCGAGACAGCTACGAGGCTGAGCTCGACGACGTTGGCACCACGATCAACTTCGACATGACTGATGCCACCACCTCTTCCTACATGAACGTGCTGTGCAGGTTCAATGGCACGTACACCGTGCCTGCGAGCATTGTGGGCGCCATCTCGGTAGAGTGCGTGACGCCCGCTAGCAACGCGGTCGGCGGCATGGTCACGGTCGAGGTCTCCGTGAACGGCGGCACCGACTGGACCATGAACGAGCAGATCTACGTGTACGGCAAGGGCCAGTTCGACGAGGTCGTCGAGATTTCTCCTACCCACGGCCCGGTGGTTGGCGGCACGCTCGTGATCATCTCGGGCCTTAGCGGCTTCGATGGGGACCTGGAGGGGGAGCCGAACGGCGTGGCGCTCTGCCGCTTCGGGCTTTCTGGCACGCCTTTCCTGGCGTCCGAGGTCTCGACCGATGGCACCTGGGTCGCTTGCAGGGCTCCCGCGTCTGTCACTGGCGATGTGGCCAAGGTGGCCGTGGACGTGAGCCTGAACGGCGCGCCCGAGGACTTCACCTCGACTTCCTCAATCTTCTCGTACGAGAAGGAGGTCTTCGTGTCCCGCATCGAGCCCTCCTTCGGGCCCGTCGCGGGGGATACCCTGCTGCAGGTGCACGGCGGGCACTTCAGGAACTACTCTCAAGAGCTCGTGTGCCGCTTCGGCGACACTCAGGTGCCTGCCACCTACGTTGACGAGGATCTGCTCACTTGCTCCTCCCCCTACCTTGGGGCCATCGACGAGGTCCAGCACGTCGCCGTGTTTGCCATGGCCTGGGCGCCTGAGGTGCAGAGGGTGCAGGCGAACGTCGTGGACTACCTCAACGAGACGCACACGGTGCGCACGCGTGCCAACGATGGCGCGGTCCAGGGCGAGGTGCAGACCATCGCGTTCACCACTGACGACGTTGACGAGATCCAGAGGATCTCTACCAACGTGGACATCACGGGCGCCATTGCCGTCGATGTCGAGTTGGACGTGCTTCCCGCGCAGCAGGAGGTGCAAACCATCACGACCTACGTCGATGAGACCCTCTACCACAAGCGCTTCCTCGTATCCTGCTTCACTGGCCCCAGCACGCATGTCGCGAGCGACAGCGAGGTCGTGGACATAGTGGCCACGAGCGCCAACCTCGCTGGCAACGCCGGCTCCTTCTCCATCAACTACAACAGTAACACACTGTCGGGATTCTCCATCACTTCCACCTCTGGGGAGGCTGTCAAGCAGCGGTTCCTGGATGACCTGGGCGTCGTTCTCAGCGACGTGCAGGTGGAGGACTCTGGCAATGTGAGGACGTGGACGCTGATCTTCGATTCCAGCTTGGGCAACGTGCCCGAAGTTACGATCTCCTCCGTCAATTCCTTGGTCAGTGTTGTCCCGACTGTGAAGCAGCAGGGGAGTGTGCAGGAGGTTGTGACCGTGACTGTGGATCACTCCGGCACCGTGGCCGGCGAGTGGGACATCTCCTTCGACGGTGGCGCCACTGCGACTCCCAAGTTTGCTTACGATGCATCCCCCGACGCCATCAAGGGCGCCTTGTTCGACATGACCATGGACAGCTCCGTTCCAGCCCTGGTCGGCACCGGAGCCCTGGCTGTGACCCGCTCGAGCCCCTCGGCGAACGTGTACGAGTACGCCATCACCTTCCTGGGCTACGTGGGCGACGTGCCCAACATGTCCTTCACGCACACCTTCGGCGCTGGCGGTTCCGTGACCCAGGTCGTGGACACCACGGGCACTTCGTTTGGCATGAGCGGGAACTTCCGCTTCGCTTACGGCGGAGCTTTCTCGAGTTACCTCGACATTGCGAGCTCCACGGCGGCTGACATCGAGAGCAACATCCTCGCCGCCTTCTCCGACTTCACCGCCCTCACCGTGCACCTCGACGACTCCGAGGCGGACGCACTCGTGTACATCGACGTGCACGTGTCCGACCCCGTCGAGCTGCCGCACGAACTCTCGATTGACATCGACTCGATGGTCGGCACGAAACTGTCCGCCACGCCCGTGGTTGTCTCCACTTCGAACGTGTTGAGCGGGCACTTCACGGTCTACACGGGCCACTACGACGTCAGGGACCCCACCCTCTTCAACACCACGGCGCTGCTGCCCTTCGACATCTCCGCGCCGGATCTCGAGACCGCCATCGACGCCCTTAACGAGAAGTGGGGCTACCTTGGAGGCGTCTCCTGCACGAGGCAGTCGATCGATATCACGTACAAGACGAGCTCCTGGAGCATCACGTTCCCGGCGGACACCGGCGACGTGCCCATGCTCAAGCTCCAGACCGCCTCCCTCAACGGCAACGGCGCCACCGCCAACATCGTGGAGACCGTGAAGGGGTCCGCCGTCGAGATACAGACGGTGAGCGTCACCGGCTCCTCTGAGATCTACGGCAACTACACGCTCTCCTTGGACGGCTACCTCTCCCTGCCCTTGATGTGGAACGCCACCGCCGCTGAGTTCAAGGCCGTCATCGAGGACCTTCCCAACGCGGGCCAGGTCGCCGTCGTTAGGCGGGAGTGGAACATGAGCCAGGCCAACAACTGGTTCGACGACATGATGGACGATGACGTCGTGGTGGATGACATCATGAAGTCGGGCAGGCACTTCACGCCCGTCGTGCACCACACGGGCATGGACAAGTTTTACCAGTACGAGTACGAGGTCACGTTCCTGACCAAGGTTGGGGACGTGCCCGAGCTCGTGCCGTGCTGCGACGAGACGAACGAGATGCTTGGAGTGGACGGAAAGCCGATGCCGGTGAAGCTGTGGACGAGGTTCACGAGGGACTCCGAGGTCGTCGTGAAGGAGGTGCGCAAGGGAAGCGGGGTCGAGCTGAACGGCTACTTCACTCTTGAGGTCGATGCGCCCTCCTACCCGTACGTGCAGGTGTCCGAACCCATCGATGTCACTTCGAGCCCCGCGGAGGTAGAGGAGGTCTTGAACAGGATGCCTGCCGTCGCGGATAACTCCGTCTCTGTCTCGTTCGTTCCTTCCGCCTTCGAGAATGCTGGAGCGGGAACGTTCCACATCGTGCTCGACGGCTTCCAGCAGGCGGCCAACGCGACCACCTCCGTTAGCTCCGCGGCCACCGTCGTGCAGGTCTCCACCCAGTACGTGCACGGCTGCGGGGCCACCATCAGTCCCGTGGTGGACACCGACTTCTCCCTGAAGGAGGTGCAGCGCATCGACGCGACTGCTGTCGCGGACGGGGCAACCATCACGTGCTCGATCACCGGCGCAGACTCGTTCTCCTTCGCCAAGTCCTCGACCCCGCTGGTTTTGGAGGCTCAGATCGAGCAGACCAAGCTGCTCGGAAGCGCCACGAAGGACGCTTTTGGGGACGTGCTGGTTTCCAGGACCAAGCCCGGCGAGCACAAGTGGGTGATTACGTTCGCCGAGCGCGCCGAGTTCACCGAGGCCCTGAGCTGTGATGGCGGTGCCACTGTGACCCGGCTGCAGGTGGGCGACGGTGTCAAGATTTCCTCCGGTGGCTTCAAGCTCAGCTACGGAGGGGAGGATACCGGCCTGATACCGTACGACTGCACCGATTCCGCGCTCACGACCGAGCTCACGGCCCTCTCCACCATCGGCGCGAACGGCGTGGAGGTCAACTCCGATGTCAGGAACAACGTAAACGGAGGATACAGCTGGCTCGTCACCTTCAACGGCGCTTTGGTCGAGGGCGACGTGGAGATGCTCGAGCCCGTCCCTGCCGACAGCACGCTGTCGGGAACCAACCCTTTCGTGGCTGTCGAGGAGGTCGCTGCCGGCAACACCATCGCGGGCACCTACACCATCTGCTTCCCCCCTTGGTATCCCGCTCACTACCTGTGCACTCGGGACATCCCGGCCGACGGCAACCACCTGGCTGTGAGGGACGCGCTCAGGGCCGTTGACGGGGTGACCAACGGGGACGTGGCTGTCACGATGGGTGCCGTTCAGGACTACAACCAGCGCACCTTCCAGATCTCCTTCGCGCCCTACGTCGGGACTCAGCCCTCTGGTTTCGTTCCCAAGTTCGCGGGCAACCTGGAGGAGGTCGTCATCGACACGTCCGGCTTGTCCGGCGCGAACGTGGTGGCCACGGTGTCCACTGACCAGGACGGCTCCTGGCCTGTCTCTCACAGGGACAACGTGAAGGGCTACCGGCTGGTGACTCCCGGCGGCTCCCAGACGTACCCGCTTTCTCAGCACACGCGCTGGCTCACCAACGATGAGACGAAGGAGAGCTTCAGGCAGGCTCTCGAGGACGCCGGCGGGATCCCCGCCGGCTTCACCGTGCAGAAGACGGGTCCGTTCGAGGACGGTGGCTACGAGTGGCAGGTCACGCTTCCCAAGGGCGAGTCCTTGAACGGGGACACGCTCTGGGTCGTCAACCACGGCGGAGCCAAGGCGCAGCTTCACCCCCCCTCAGCCACCGTCGATGCGCAGCTGAGCTTCCTCGCCACGCAGAAGCTGGAGGGCACGTTCACTCTCGCTTTCAACGGGGAAGAGACGGACCCCATTGCCTACGATGCCACCGCCGAGGACGTCAGGAACTCGCTCCTCGCCTTGGGCGGGGCTGGCGAGATCGGCGATCTCATCGTGTCCACCCACTCGATCGACTTCGCCCTCACGGACTCCGGCGCTCGGCGCTGGGACATTACTTTCTCCTCCCTGAAGGAGGGCGGCGACGTGCCTGAGCTCGTGCCCGACTGGACCGGCTTCACTCAGGGCACGGGGGCTGATGTCACCGTGGACCAGGAGAGGCTCGGCGTGTCCAACGTCATTCAGAAGTTTGAGGTCCCGAAGGAAGCGATCAACCCCCTCTACGGGGACATCGACACCTTCGAGATCGGCTTCCGCTCCACCGCCGCGGGCGGTGGCTCGGACACGTACTACTACACCGAGGCTCTCGCCTACGGCTCGACCGCCGCCGAGGTGCAGGACGCCCTAGCCAGGGTGCACCACGACAGGGCGTACGGGGGCGACGACTACCGCACGCACGGAACCGGTGGCGTGGTCGTGGAGAGTTTCGGCGACAGCGCCAACGGGTTCACCTACTACATCCTCTTCACGGACAACAGCGACGACGCCAACGTGGGCGAGCTGCTCAAGATTACGAAGAAGGCGTTCTGCTCGGGCTCGAGCGGTACGCTCTGCGACGATGCTGGTGTGACGGCGAGCATCTACAAGGCGTCGACTGTGGACCCGCTCTCCGGGACCTTCGAGCTCGGCTACGGGGACAGCTGCGAGGAGGTCCTCGGGCCTAAGTACTCGGAGCAGCAGTACGACGTGGTGTGCGACAGGTACATAAAGACCGCGGCGCTTGCCTTCGACGCGACTGCTGCTGAGGTCGAGGATGAGCTCGAGAAGCTTCCTGCCATCGTGGACGTTGTGGTCACTCGCACGCACGACCTGGACGACTTGCAGCAGCACAAGGTGCCCATGACCTCGGGCATCGTGGGCACAAACTACAACTACTACGTGTCCTTCAGGGAGGTGTACCTGAACATGACCACTTCGGTCTCAGAGACGTACTTCGCGAACAACCCGTACAACAGCGTTGACAACGGGTTGGCCGGGGACGACATGGACGTCAAGGACGCGTTCCTGTGGACTGGCGGCGACGTGCCCATGCTCAGGACGTACGGGGACAACCTCGGTGGCACCCCCACGTACGACCAGGCTTGCGTGGTCGAGTCGCCGAACACCAACGCGGCCCCTGGCGCTGCTTGCGACAACTACAACATCCGAGCGCACGAGGTGGTCAAGGGCGTTAACGAGAACGTGGGCGGCGTCGTGAACGTCGAGGTCTCCATGAACAGCGGCAACGACTACAACAGCAACAACGCGCGCACGACGCCCTTCAAGTACCTTCCCATCGCGAGGGTCACGGGCATGCAGCCCAACCACGGCCCGACGACGGGCTTCACGGAGGTGCTCGTGTTCGGCCAGAACTTCAAGAAGAGCTCGCTCCTTTCGTGTCGCTTCGGCACCACGGAGGTCTTGGGCAGCAACAAGAACGCTTACTACGTCGTCCCGGCTGCGCAGTGGTTCAACGACACGTGCATCATGTGCCTTTCTCCCCAGGCTCTCAAGCCCGGGGACGTTTGGGTGGAGGTGTCCAACAACGGGGGCGGGGGGTTCGCGAACTTTACGGAAAGCAACACCCTGCTCAGGAACCTGCACAGCGTCAAGACCAAGTTCACGTACACGGCTCCCGTTAAGATGACCTCCTTCTTCCCCGCCAGCGGGCCGCTGACCGGCAACTTCTCGGTGACCGTGAACGGCGGTCCCTTCCTGAACACCGACGAGCTCAGGTGTCGCTTCGGGGACAAGACGAGCATCGGAGTGTACCGGTCCGCCTCCTCCTTCCAGTGCTACGCTCCCTTCTTCGATGCGCCCATGACGACTGTGCTTGAGGTCTCCAACAACGACCAGGACTACACGAACCAGAGGATGTCCTTCGACTACTACGAGGACATCCGCCTGTCTCGCTTGATGCCGGTGAACGGGCCCGCCGTGCACGCGGGCACGTCGGTGAGCGTCTACGGCGACAACTTCAGGAACACGTCGACTACGTTGTGCCGCTTCGGGCTGGTGGAGGTCCCGGCGACGTACGTCTCGCGCCACCAGGTCAAGTGCGACACGCCGCCCCTGCATCCCGACTCGGGAGGGCTCAGGTACCTCGCGCTCTCGGAGCAGTACAACAGGCACCCGGACCCCATCCACTTGCCCGCGAGCGACCTGCTCTTCCCCGACGCGCACTACTACCCGCTGTACAACAGCAGGCTCGTGGCCGTTGAGGTGACGAACAACGGGCAGGATTTCTCGGATTCCGGTATCACCTTCCTCTACCAGGAGGACGCCGAGGTCGCGTCGGTCCACAACGACCACGGGCCCAACTCGGGCGACACGCCCGTGTTCGTGATCGGGGACGGGTTCGTGAACTCGACGCTGCTGTCGTGCAGGATCGGGGGCGAGAGGGTGCCCGCGGTCTACATGACTCAGCA
This sequence comes from Tetraparma gracilis, assembly GCA_030267505.1. Taxonomy (NCBI): domain Eukaryota; class Bolidophyceae; order Parmales; family Triparmaceae; genus Tetraparma; species Tetraparma gracilis. The sequence continues at coordinate 21,164 of BRYB01006651.1, read as the reverse complement.
GGCTCTCATGTGCTTCACGCCGCCCAGGAGCTTCCTCGAGAAGAGCACCCACCAGTACGACGCTCACGGGCGGATCAGGAGCGAGAGCTTCCCGCACGCTCAGGAGTACAGGATCAGGCCCGATGGCGCTGCTCTGAACGTTGTCTACGTCGAGGTCTCGAACAACGGCGTCGACTTCACCTTCAACAGGCAGACCTTTGCGTATACCGAGAACGTGGAGAAGGGCAAGTACCTGCCCGGAGACGACGACCTCACCGTGCTCGATTGTCCCCGCGGCGCCTTCTGCCCGGGCTCGGGCCAGGCCAACTTCACCCTGTGCCCGAGGGGCACGTACCAGCCTCTGAAGGCGCAGCCGGCCTGCCTCAGGTGCCCGGTCGGCTACATGTGCCCCGAGGAGGGCTTGCCTGTGCCGAGGATCTGCCCCGCCGGCTTCGTTTGCGACGTGACCGGAATCGAGACCGCGGACCAGCCGTGCCCCGAGGGTCACTTCTGCCTGCAGGGCACGGCCACCACGGCCACCACCTGCGGCCACCCCATGCTGAGCTCCGAGCTCTTCCCCTCGCTGACCCAGGCCGAGAGGCCGAGGACTCTGAGGAAGGGGAGGGACGCGGAAGGCTTCGACCTGCTGCTCGGAGCCAGGCACAGCGCGTGCTGGAACAACATGACTTCGGACTTCGGTCTGCAGGTGAGCGAGATGCCGGCTAGGATCTGGGCCGAGCGGCATCTGCTGCCCCTCAACGACGAGAGCGCCTTCAACCCCATAAGGGGTAGGTACTGCCTTGACGACTCGTGCATGAAGCTCGAGGACAGCGAGGACCTCACCGTTGTCGACGTGTCGTTTGACTACAGCAGCCAGGCCTTCGCGCTGAGGCGCCCCGTCCCGTGTCCCGAGGGCATGTACTGCCACCCCGGAACCGCCGTGAACGTGTCCAACATCAACGACTTCACCACGCCCCAGCCTTGCAGTGAGTCCATGTACTGCCCCGAGGGTTCCGTGGACCCGCTCGGGAGCGGCGACTGCCCCAAGGGCTTCTACTGCCCCATCGCGAAGAAGATACCTTGCCCCGTCGGCACGTACTGCCCGAGGGTCGGCCACTGGGATCCTCTGCCGTGCCCCCCGAGCACGTTCAACGCCATGAGTGGGCAGCTCAAGTGCAGCGAGTGCCCCGCGGGCTTCATCTGCCCCGGCTTCGGCAGGCTCCAGCCCGCCCAGTGCCCCGCCGGCTTTGCGTGCACGAAGGAGGGCCTGACCGCTCCGAACGTGCGGTGCCCCGCCGGTTTCTTCTGCCCCACCGGCAGTGTCACCGGCGACCCCTTCAGGAACGACACCACGCTCAGGCCTTACCCGTGCGCGCCTGGCTCGTACTGCCTCGGGGGCGTCGGCTACGACGAGGTGAAGGCCGGCGACTTCCTTTACGCTCAGCCTTGCACGGAGGGCTTCTACTGCGAGCTCGCTTCCGTGGGCCCCAAGGGCTCGGGGCTGTGCCCCGCTGGTTTCCTGTGCCCTCAGGGAACGTCGAGCCCCATCCCCACGCCCAAGGGCTACTTCGCCGCTAGTCAGGGTACCGTGCAGGCCGCCGCGTGCCTGCCGGGATACTACGCGCCCACCATCCAGACGAAGGAGTGCTACCCCTGTCCTCCCGGAACTTTGTGCGAGATCGACGGCCTGTACGAAGCCGAGATTTGCCCCCCCGGAACCTACCGCAGTACGCTGGCGGAAGACGGCTTGCCGTGCGCCGCGTGCCCGCAGGGAACTTGGAGCAAGAACTGGCAGATGAGGGAGAAGGGCGAGTGCACGAGGTGTCCCACGGGCACCGTGTGTCCTGTGGAAGGCATGACCCAGCCGTGCGGGAAGTCGGATCTGCCGACTCCCTTCGAGCCCGTGGTGAACCTGAACGGTCTGCCCGTGCCCGAGTTCAACTACCCGAACTACGCTATGCCGCCCATCTTCTCGCTGTACGAGTGCCTCAAGATGAACCCCGGGTACACCGAGAGAACCATGGACCCGTTCTACCAGGAGTTCTTTTACGGCGAGCTCGTGCCGCCCTACATCGACGTGCTCGGCAGGGGCTCGCACTTTAGGTCTAGTTCTCAGTACTCACTGCTGTACCAGGACAATGCGAAGTGCTACAGGAACTCGCAGCGGTACGGGAGCATCCTGTACCAGCGCATCTCGGACTACTATGGGCCGCAGTACGATATCCAGACGGGGTACTCGCACCAAGGCTACGGCAGTAGCGACGAGTACAACCAGGTGTACGGCGACGCGCCACCGCCCGACCTCGAGGACGACACTCTCAAGTATTTCCACGGCGACGGCACGGTTTACATCGACTTGCCGCACGCGAGGATCTTCGAGCCGACGTTCAACTGCACTCCTGGCGTTCAGATCATGAACGAGACGCTGAACCCGAGGCCCGAGGTGATTGTCTTCACGCTTCCCCAGAACGACCCTGGAGGCTACGACCTGGACAAGTGCCAGGGTTGGGACGATGACTTGAACGACGGTCTCGGCTGCTACTACGACCTCTCCGTCCCGGGCGAGTGCTGCTTCATCGGGCCCAACATCCAGAGGGCGATCGGCCTGGCCGACGACCAGTTCTACCCCGGAACATGCGAGAGCGACGTGATCTGCAAGGACGACGCGGTCGGCGAGGCCGTTGCGTGCTCGCAGGGCTACGTGTGCGACGAGATGACGAGCACGGAGGAGAAGAACTTCTTCATCTGCAGGGAGGGCTACTACTGCGACTTCGGCACGACGCCTGATCCGAACCTCGAGGCTCCCAGGGGTCAGTTCACGAAGATGTGCCCCGAGAGTCACTTCTGCCCCGACGGGACGGGATTGGGCCAGTCGCGCCTGAACCTGTGCCCTGCGAATTTCTACTGCCCCACGGGCACGGGCAACCCGTTCCTTGGGTCGATCGCGAACGATGCGCTCAACAGGGGCATCGACGCCGATACTGCCAACCCCTTCACGGACAAGAAGCACCTGTTTTACGACTCGGACGACGTGGTGAGGGTCATCGGGGACCACGAGAGGAGGTGCTTCATGGGAGCCGATGCCGATCTGCTCAAGCGGTACGATCTGAATTGGAGGGCGGTCGGCGATGACTTGAGGAACCCGCACCTGACCTTCCTGAGGGAGATGAAGGAGGGCCACCAGAGTTACGAGAACTCGACCTTCACCCCCCCCTACAACACGGAAACGGGCGAGGCGATCAAGAACAAGCCGGATGGCGCGTACAGGCCGTACTCCATGAACAGGGCTCTCGAGAACGACCTCACGTGCGCAAGGGACAGCAAGTGGTTGCTGACCGCGGACAAGATCGGCATGAAGGAGTGCGACTGCTTGACGCAGCACCTCGTTGTGGCCAGCGTTTACAGGCTGTGGAAGTGCGCGAGCAACGAGCACATGGACGACCTGGGCCTGGCGAGCGTGAACTCCGCCTACACGAGCATCGGGTCTACGGTCACCGAAACTTACGGAGAGAACTTCAAGGGCAACAGGGACTTCTGGTTCGACCGCCTACACATGAGCAAGGAGAGGGCCCTCGAAATGGACGAGACGCTGGAGTTCAGGGGTCTGCAGTGGACAGCCGAGGAAGGTCTCGGCAGGGTTTGCGAATGGGACGTGCCCGAAGGGGAAGCCGGCGTGGCTGCCACGTTCGGGCTGGATTTCGGAAGGATCCCCACCTCTTCCGACAGGGGGAGGTGGTACGACCCCCCCCTCACGAACTCCTTCCCCGTCGACAACTTCGGCTACGACGCCGAGAACAACAAGGTCTTCCTCGAGTTCGAGCCGGGCACCGACCCGCTCGCTCCCACCGACGTGCACGTGAACTTCACGGTGCAGTTCACGTGGGGGAGCAAGGCCACGTTCACGAACTACGAGGAGCTGAAGGATGCCGTCCACCGGGAGTACGTCAGCGAGGTTGACCAGATGGCGTACAAGGGTGGCGGGACAAGGGAGAACATCGACCCGTACATCTTCGACCTGAACTACGCCGTGAGGATGATCGAGGAGTACGGCGACAGGCTGCCCGACATTGTGTTCTTCCGAGAGAAGGAGCTGACGGATCCCAAGATCGGAGGGCTCGCGATGAGCAAGATCGGCTCCGAGTTCTGGGACGAGCCGGAGGCGTTCGAGGCGAACGGCACGAACACTGTCGAGATCGTTCCGGGCAGGTTGGATGCGTGCGGCTGCCAGAACCTCTTCAAGTGCCCGAACGGCACCCTGAGCCTCCTCAAGAGCGACGACGTCTTCGACTGCATCGTCCCGGATCTGCCGGAGGTGCTCAGGAGGATCTCCGTTGTGCCCATCTGGTACTGGAAGGACACCGAGGAGGTGTACGGGGTGTTCGGCAAGGAAAAGTACGAGGAGTACGACCAGTACAAGATGCACGGCTACCTGCAGGACGAAGACTCGCCGGAGAAGTACATCAACTCGACCGACTTCCAGGACCTGGGCAACATTCAAAGCCCTGACTCGGGAGACGCCATCGGAACCCTCAGGATGCAGATCGGAGAGGTCGCGACCTTCACGCTCAACTTGACGGCGCTCCCCAACAACATGACGTACGGGGATCACTACAGGGTGAGCGCGTACATGAACTGTAAACCGTGCCCGAACCGGTACGTCTGCTCGTACGACGACGATCCCAAGGGCAAGTGCCCCGGCTTCCCGGGCCTCGATATTCAGATGGAGAACTTCAACAAGTGCCTGACGAGGGAGAAGAAAAGCGTGTGCGTCACGAGCGGGACCAAGACGGCTGTCCTGGGCGTGGCGTTGCCGGGGGAGGACGGAGAGGGCTGCCTGGGCACGAAGCTGATGATGGACAGCGGGATCTACGATCTTGATCACCCGAACACCGTGAAAGACCCTTCCACTGGCGATAAGGTGTACACGCAGATCCCCCAGGCCGAGATCGACAACTTCTACGACACGTTCCTCGTCTACGAGGAGCCCGACCTGTTCAAGTGCCTCGACACGCCCTACTTTTGCGAGGAGCAGAGCTGGCCCTACATGACGTGGCGCAGGATCTGCCAGGACGACCCCGACGAAGACTACTACGACTGCTCTGAGTACGACCTTTACCAGAACTTCGTGCGCTGGGCCGACGTCGAGTGCGTCAAGGCGGGGTCCGCGGACCTGCTCGCGACTCCCCCCGTGTGCACGCCTGACGGCTTCGAGAAGATCACCAACCCGGACAACGCTTACCTGTCGAACTTCAACGACGAGTTCGGCTACGCGCCCACCCAGGATCAGTTCGAGAAGCCCCCGCTCGGGCTCTTCGTCATGGACAAGGAGATCCAGGAGAGCTTCGGCGTCACTGACGAAGTCATTGACTCGTTCAGGCGGTGGAACGGCAACTGCTACCGGACGGAGAGCACGGGCTTCGTTGCTGGCGAGTACGACAACTGCCTGGCAGACTCGAACGAGGATGCCAAGGGACTCTACACGGAGGAAGAGTGGGCTACACTCGGCAAGACGGTGCCCGGGTACCCCCAGATCGAGGTGCTCGTTGGCAACATGCCGCTCGTCGGCATGGGTGTGCTCAAGCTCGAGTACACGCAGGAGATGCAGGAGGTGGACGCGAGCCTGGCCAACCAGGACTGGATGGTCATCGACGGCTGCTGCGAGTGCCAGCCCTACGACATGCCCGAGTTCTTCCAGAGGAACGTTGCCGACGGCCTCTCGAACAAGCCCGGGGAGGGGGGGCTCCCGGACTCGGGATTCACCGACAACAAGCACAGCTTCATGCAGTTCACCGCCACGGCCTTGGACGACTTGGAACTGACTGTCGCAATTGAGTTGCTGCACGGGCGGTACGACGTCGACTTCGGCGAGTACTTCGGCGGCTACGACATGACGGAGTTCCACGTGCACACTCCGCAGAGGTTCGCGTACTTCGGGAAGGGGTCTGAGACGACGGAGGAAGTCACGACCGACATCTGGCTCTCCGTGATCGAGAAGACGATGTTCGACGGCACGGACAACCCGACGACGCTGGAGCTCCCCTTCAACCTGCCCATCAAGAACGCGGACATCAAGATGGAGAACGAGCTGCTGCTGTCGAGGCCGAGCCTGATCGAGATTGGCGACACCGCCTACTACCAGAAGGTGAAGGATAGGAAGCAGCAGGTGGAGCAGATCCTGCTCTTCACCGAGTACATCGAGAAGTGCGTGAAGTCGGGAGGCGACGTCACCCGGGGCATGAAGCAGCCGGACGACTCTGCCGAGGGGAAGCGGATCGCGGCGATGCTCTCTAGCGAGTGCGGCAACTTCACCAACTCCGTGAACCTCATTGTCGATCCTGTCGACTGGGAGGGCAGGGAGGACCTGATGAGGAACGAGCCGTACCAGGTCAGGGACCAGGTGGGCATCGTCGGGATGACCAAGCTTTGGTGGAACGACGGAGATCCCACGCCGGTCGGAGTTGACGGGGGGGCGGAGTCCTTCGAGTTCCTCACCCTGCCGTACCTGCCCTACTTCAGTAATTGCGAGGGCTACGACTCTTACGTGAGCATCTCGAAACTGATCGAGGAGCACCCCAACTGCACCGTGGTCGATTACGAGAACACGCGCTACGTGAGCGAGTACCCTTGGGAGGGGCTCATGGTGCCGCTCTCGGACAACTGCGAGATGGACGTGACCGAGGAGGAGAAGTACGACGAGGACGGGAATGTGCTCACGCAAAGGACGCTCAAGGGCATTTCGCTCCAGTGCGCGTACGAGGAGCAGGTCGGCACTGCCACCGGAGGTCTGAGGTGGTACGAGGCCGAGGCAGACACCGTGCTGTACCGCGTGAGCAAGGAGCCGCAGCCGCTGCAATCGTGGCTGGCCGCCGATAAGGACGCCGACGGGAACGTGCTCGAGCGCTGGGGAAGAAGGAGCGTCATGAGCGACGAGCTTGACAAGTACACGATGGTGAACGTCCAGGTGTCGCCGGACAACCCGGGCACGAGGAACTGCATCCCAAGGAACGTAAGGTTCAAGGTGCGCTACTTCCAGAGGTGGCAGGGGTGGAAGAGTTTCGTGTCGGGCGACATGATCTACAGTAATCTCTGCACGACCGTCAAACCGGCCTTGTTCGGAGGCAACCAGCTCATTCTGACGGCCATGGAGAAGCTCGAGATCAGCCCGTGCGACGTGGACATCAACGGAAACTTGGTGTCGTACGATTACAAGCTCGAGTTCCACTTCTTCGCGCTGAACTGGTTCGACCTCCTCAACGGCTTCGAGTTCGAGGCCGTCATCTACGTCCTGTTCTTCTCGCTCGTGGGTCTGCTCAGTATCGCGAACGCTGCGCTCATCTGGTCCGTGAACAGGCTCCTCACCAAGCTGAGGCACCCGCCCACCTTCCACGCGATGACTCTCGTTGCCATCGTCATGGACCAGCCCATCTTCGGCTGCTTCCTGGCATCCATCCCGTACTGCATCTCCTTCCTCTTCATCAGGAGGTACTTCATGCCGAAGCCCGACGGGATGTTCGCGCTGGACGACCCTCTCAACCCGGGTGATGCTTCAAGGACAGCGTCCGATCTTGCCTTCGAGACCTTCGCAGGTGATTGGCAGGACACCATGGCGCTCACGATGGAGCGAATCGAGAAGTACAGGACGGGCAGGATCGGCGCCGCGCTGCTCGCCGTGGGCATCTACACCACGGTTCTCAGCGTGTCTCTGATCGTTCCGGACTGGATGGACGAGCACGCCGAGGACAACCAGGACGCGGAGGCGAACGGCGGCAACCCGAACGACCTCGACGACGAGGACGAGGAGCCGATCGAGCCGAGCCCCGTCTGGACGCCCATGCTCTGGAAGAGGAGCCACTTGATCTGGGGCAGCCTTTGCTTGGAGATGTTCCTGATGATCATTTGGGAGTTCTCTTACTCTAGCACGTTCGAGGATAACGTGTACGTGTTCATCGTGGTCTTCAAGGTCATCCAGATGCTCATGGACGTCGTCATGGGGGATCTGTTGAGGGAGCACTTGATGAACGCTCCCCTCGTGGTGGTCATCGAGGTGAGCGAGATTCTCGTTACGATGGGAGCCAGTGACTTCATGGACTTCACTTTCAGTTACTTCGTGGAGCTGAGCGTGATGATCATGGAGAGGCTGTACCTCGACCCCGCGCTCAAGACAATGACAAAGCTCTGGCCTAGGTGGAAAATGATCATCGCGCGCAAGTTCGCCAAGAGGAAGAGGCTGACGAGGGCCCAGAAGCAGGCCGAGGAGATGGAGTGGCGCAGGATCAACGAGGAGATCGAGCTCGAGAGCGAGGGCATCGAGCCCCTGCTCGACTCGTACTCGGTGTACTCGGTGGAGGTCACGGGCGGCATCTGCGCCCTCTTCGTGAACCTGTTCCTTATCGACTACTACCAGGAGACGCAGATGCCCGTGAACTACGGCATCCGGCAGAACGAGATGAACTTCTACGCCATCTTCGCTGGGTACTTGATCCCGTACAGTTTCGTGATGGACATGTTCATCCTCAACTCGCAGGAGCTCATCCATGGCTGGAAGGTGTACGACTACGTGAGCTACCAGCGGTACAGGTTCTCCACGAGGGAGAAGCGCTGGATGCTGCGGAGCGAGACGCTCGACGAGAGTATCGCGGAGGGCATGCAGACCTTGGATCTCATGTGCTTCTCGAGCCAGTACTACTTCCTGCTGGCATTGTTTGCGCTGGCCATGCTCAACAACATGTTCGCCATCACCATCTTTTTGAGGACGGGCTACAACGTTTTCGGGGACCCGATCATGCCCATGATCGTCATGATGACCTGGCTGCTGTGCGAGGCCCTCAAGATGTTTCTGCTCAAGCTGGCCGACGTCAAGATCAAGCAGATCGGGCACAGGGGACTGTGGCAGACCAAGCAGATCGAGGGTACCGTCGACGACGACGTTGCGGCCAAGCTCGCGATCGGAGAGGGCAGGCAGGCGGATCTGGAGCAGGAGAGGTTGGAGCTGCAGGCTCTGAACAGCGAGAGGTTCAGGCACAGGTTCCTTGAGAGGAACAGGCCCTGGATCCTGCAGCACCTGGTCGAGCTGCTGACGCCGAGGAGCTTGGACTCGATCGGGCCGGACGGAAGGCCGGTGGTCGAGTACATCAGGGACGTGTACGCGGAGCTCATGGCCATGGGCGAGGGCGCGAGGAAGCCCGGCGACAAGTCGGACATCTCGAGTGACGAGGAGGACGAGCTGGAGGACATGAGGAGGGAGTGGCCGAGGAAGCCGCTGGAGGGGCCGAGCCTGGCGATGGCGAGGCTCTGGCTCGAGAAGGCGAGGAAGAGGAGGGCGTTCAGCAAGTTGGTGAGCGGCATCATTCAGAGCCACAAGGAGCCCGCGTGCAACGTGTGCAGCAGGACCGAGGACTCGGGCGCGCTCCTGAGCGTGGGCCTGGCCAAGGACGGCGAGTTCGACCAGTACGCGATCGACCGGCTGATCGCGGACTTCGAGAAGCAGTACTCGGTGAACGAGAAGGACCCGAACCTGTGGAAGGCCTTCTTCAGGAGCAAGGCGCAGTACATCACGCGGTGCAACTTCTGCCTGGACAAGATGGAGCAGGAGAGGCTGAAGAGGGAGGCCAAGCTGCCCGGGGCGGGCAGGGCGACCAGGCCCGACGACATCTCGAGCGACGAGAGCGACGAGGAGGTCGTGTTCGACCAGGTCTTCGTCACGGGTGCTAGCAACGAGGGCAAGATGATGACCAAGTGGCTGGGGGCCGCCAGGAAGAGGATCGGGGGGGTGTTCCCGAGGCCCGAGGCGAGGGCTGCGCTGGAGAGGCACGCCGAGAAGATGCGCAAGAGGAAGCTGGAGGGCGGGAAGCAGGCGATTGCCGGGATGGACAACAAGGACCCTGAGCAGGAGTTGAGGGCCAAGAAGTGGGAGGTCGACCTGAACGCCGCGAGCAAGGCGCTCGCGGTGAGGTGGCTGAGGCAGGGAAGGGACAGCGTGAGCAAGAGGTTCAGGAGCAGGGGCGAGGAACTGAGGGAGCAGGTGCTGAACTACGTCGAGAGGATGCCCAGGGAGGACGCGTGGTTCTTCTCGGCGGAGCTGATCGATGACGGCGAGAACCTGAAGGAGTCGGGGAGCCAGCTCATGCTCGACAGGAGGAGCTTGGAGGCCGACGAGGCCGTCAAGATCAGGAAGATCGAGATCGACTACAACGAGTTCGAGGCCGAGAAGCAGAAGATCATTGACGAGGATCGGAGGAAGTTCGAACAGAAGATGGCCGAGGCCGCGGACAGGGTGGCGATTGAGGTCGAGCTGAGGACCAGGGAGCTGAACAGGCTCAAGGAGGAGAGGAAGGAGGACAACGAGGCGGCGGAGAAGATCGCGAGGGAGGAGGAGGGGGCGGTTTCGAGCGAGATGATGGAGGCGCACAGGAACAACATCATCGAGCTGGAGGAGCTGATTGACAACGAGGGGACCAGGGCCGAGATGGCGCACAGTAAAGAGGAGGCCGCAGAGAGGGCCGTGTTCGACAGGAAGGAGCTGCTGATGATCCAGACCGTCACGGACAGGAGAATCATGGCCGCCGACAACGTCCAGAGGATCAAGAGGGAGACCATGGCCAAGATCAAGGCAGAGGAGACGGCCTGGCAGCAGAAGGCGGCCAGGTGGCTCGGGACCGCCAGTAGGAAGGTCACGCTGAAGGAGCAGGAGGACGCAGAGACCGCGGTGGCCGCCAGGAGGAAGAAGAGGAGGGGGTAGAGAGAGAGAGGGGGCGGGAAGGAGGGGGGGGGGGGGAGGGGGGGGGAGAATACATTACAATAGTGCGAAACGTTATGAGCAAAACAGCTTTCTAGCTACAAAACTTGACCCTGTGACAAAATGGGCCCCCCAAAAATCCAAAACTTGACAACACCCTGCGCCGAAAATCGGGCTGCCACCCCCATCCCCCCACCCTACCCCCGACCCCCTTCAAAATTACTTCTGCCCGACCGCCAGCTTGAACTTGGCCATGTCCGTCAACGACTCCGAGTTGATGATCAGCACAACGCTGTCGTTGTTGAGCTCGAGCTCGTCCGCGACGGGACCGCCGGCGATGGCGGCGAGGCCGGCCAAGCCGGCAGCGCCGGAGTCCCCGGCCAGCACGCGGCCGCCCTCGTTGTGGTAGCACTAACGCACAGACTCCCGGATGGTCTCGTCGCCAACCGCGACGCAGGCGTCCACGCCGGCGCGGAGCGTCGTCCACTTGGGGGGGAGGGGGGGGGGGGGGGGAGCTTTCCAACTCGTCCTCTGTGGGAAGTTCTTCTTTATCTTTATCTCCCCCCCCCTTATTTAGATGCCGACCTCCCAAATAAAAAACGCCGGGTTCTTCGTCCTCCTCGCGTCCACCTTCCTCCCCACCTCGCTGTACCTCCTGAGCCCGTGGCTCCCCTCCCCCGACCAGAACCTCCTCACCTCCCTGGCCCTCCTCTCGCTCTCCACCTACCTGCTGCAGGACCTGCTCTTCCCGGCCCCCGCCTCCGGCTGGGTTGCGCCCGGCAAGCTGCCGGCCGCCGGCTCAACGGTCGCGAGGATCACGGAAATCCTCGTGTACCCTCTGAAGTCCGGCCGTGGGATCTCAGTGAAGAGCTGCATGGCGGGGGTGGGGGGACTACAGAGGGACCGGGAGTTCTGCTTGGTGCGAGAGAAGAAGGAGGGGGAGGAGGAGGGCCCGGCGGTGCTGGTCACTGGGCGCATGTTCCCCAAGGTGTGCAGCATTCAGCCCTCGTTCGACGAGAAGGAGAGGCTGGTGCTGGAGCTGCCTGGGGGAGAGCGGCACGTGGTGGAGGAGGCTCATTTTCGTCAACTCGATGGGCGTTGGTATGGTCGTACGGGCGAGGTTGGCAAGGAGGTCGGGCTCGTCATGTGGCGCGGGCCGTGCGAGGGCTTCGACTGCGGCGGCGCGGCCGCGGCGTTCGTCTCCGGCTTCCTCGGCGCCAAGGTCAGGCTCCTCAGGATGCCGGTGGCCAGCAGGGACCTCATGCTCGACGACAAGTACTGCCCGGCCGCGCAGAAGGGCGACGTGGCCAAGTTCTCCGACTACACCGCCTACTCCGTCTGCAGCGAGGCGTCGCTCAGGTGGCTGAACGCGGCGCTCGTCGCGCGGGGCAAGGAGCCGGTCGGCAAGGAGAGGTTCAGGTGCAACGTCTGGGTGGAGGGCGAGGGGAGCATGAAGGACAGGCCGTTCCTGGAGGACGCGCCGAGGCTCTACCGGCTCGGGGCCGTGGGGCTCAGGCACGTCAAGGACTGCGGGCGCTGCGTGTTGACGACGGTGACGGACGGCGGGAAGATGGACAAGAGCATGGAGCCGCTCAACACCTTGAAGGTGCTGAGAGCCAACTACTACCCGTTCGTGGCCAAGGACTCCGAGTACTACAAGGGCGAGCCCTTCTTCACCACCAACGCGTCCTTGGCGCGCGCGGGGGGGGGGGGGGAGGTCAGGGTGGGCGACGAGGTCAAGGTGGACGAGTGGAAGGACCCGGGGGCCGTCATGCAGCCGCTCCTAGGGGAGAGGAACCCCCACGGGAAGAAGTTCTTCAAGTGAGGGGGGGGGGGGAGCGGCGGTAATGCGGAGGAAGACATGTGTGTTTTCGAGGCTAAAAACGCGACACCCAGTTATTATGCCTTGCGCAGCTCCAGCCTGATGGCCATGTCCAGGTCGACCCCAATGAGCTCGCTGAGCCTCGCGGCGTAGATGGCGCAGTCCGCGAGCTCCTGCCCGATCTGCACCCTGTCCGCCTCCTTGTACGCGCCCGCCCCGCCCGCCTCCTCGCACCCCCACCCCCCGTACTTGGCCTCGCCCTTCCACTGGAAGACCTCCGCCAGCTCCCCCGCCTCCCCCGAGAGCGCGAGCAGGACGTTGCGGGGCGTGTGGAACTGCGCCCAGCCCCTCTCCCTCACGAACTCCCCGATCGCCGCCACCACGCCCGGCACGGTCGCCACCGCGGACCCGGCCCCGCCCGCCTGCGACGCGCGGTCCTTCGCGATGCCCGTCTCCCCCGTGTAGTCCGTGTACTTGCCCGCCTTCCCGTAGCACAGCTCCGCCGGGTACTTCCTCGCGTTCAGCGCAAGCTTCCTCCCCACCTCCGCCGACAGCTCGTGCCCCGTCGCGAGCGAGACCGCGCGCAGCGCCAGGAAGAAGCGCGCGAGCGCCGAGGCGGCCGCCGGGCGCTGCGCGGGGGAGGGGTAGGAGGGGGAGGAGGAGAAGAGCTCGCAGAGGCGCCCGAGGGAGGAGAGCATGGCGAGCACGAGGTGGCGGGGGCTGGCGGGCGCGCGGGGGAGCGGGGAGGGCAGGGAGAGGAGGAGGGGGGGGGGGAGCGGGGGGGAGAGGTAGCGGGAGAGGAGGGGCCCGCACAGGAAGAGCAGGGGGGGCACGAGGGAGGACATGGGAGGGTTGAGGCTTGGGCGTGCGGGGGCTGTGAGGGGGTTAGCGCGTGGGGTTGACGGGAGAACGGGGATGCGTTGATGGCGTCGCGCTGGCGCGCGCGCCGGATGGCGCGTCCGCTCGCGACGAGGGGAGGTCTCTGAGGGCACACCTGCCTGGGTCCGAGTAGAGGCAGGAAATGTAAAGTTTTCGGTGCCGTCCTAGGACAGGGGAGAGGCGCGACTCGCGGATCTGGCGGAGTCAGCTGCCGCGGAAATGCACGGACGGTCGACGCCCGGAGCGACTGGGGCGCGAGGAGGCTTCTCACGGAAGAAGCAAGTGCAGCCTCGGCGTAGGGCGAGGGGGGCGGGGGGGGGAGGCGATTGTCTCGCCACTCGCGCCTCTCCCTAGCCGCACTTCACGCAACCAAACCGGCCTC
>BRYB01006640.1:0-11469 GCA_030267505.1 Tetraparma gracilis | reverse complement strand
GGTTAGCGGGGGTTCGGGGGGGAGCAGGGGGCGTTGTGGGGTTCCAGCGCGGGGAGCGCGGGCGGCGGGGAACGCGGGGGATGAGCTGGGTGGGCGCTGGGGGCTATCGGTTGGGGGCAACAATCCAGGCGGCCGGTCGCATGAGGCTCAGCGGGGACCGGAGGAGACCGGGCGATTGTGAGGGGGGGGGAACTGCTTGGGGCCGCCTGGGACGACGAAATTGAGGCGTGCGGGTGCCAGGCGTGCTTGCGAAGCCTCGGCGCGGGTGCTCGTACAGGAGAGGGCAGGCAGGGGCGGCGACAACGGCGACGAGGGGTGAGCGAAGAAGCTGTCGAAGACCGAAGCTGTCTCGACCGCTCCGCTGCCGATCCCACTTTACCGCCCCACCTCCCCCTTCTACTTGTCTCCCACCCTCCCAGCACCCCCCATGCTCCTCCTCCTCCCCCTCCTCCTGCTCCTGCTCCTCCCCCCCCCCTCCCTCTCCTCTCTCGACGACCCCCCCCTCCTCTCCTCCCTCCCCGCCGCCCTCACCTCCCCCACCTTCCCCGCCGGCGCGCTCTCCGGCCTGCTGGCTCAGAAGGCCTCGTCGGCCGCGTCCTCCCTCGCGAGGCGCGGCGCGTTCCTCGCGGCGGCGGGGGGGTGCGCCGCCGTTTCGATGGGGGTGCTGGACCGCGCATCGCTCGAGGAGTCCGTCGGGAAGGGCGTCGCCGGCGCGCGGGAGTCGCTGGCGGCGTTCAGCCTGTTCCCCGACTGGCGGGACCTGGACAAAATGGGGGAGGGGGACGACGTGCCGCGGCTGATCAACGGGGCCGCGAGGTTCCTCGACGGCAAGAAGCTGTGGTGCGGCGGCGTGATGTGCGGGTGGGTTGTTGCCGGCGTCATATAACCCCCCCCGAATTGATTAATGAATCCAAGGTTTGAAATTCTCTACGCTCTGCCTATCGGCGTTGATTCTTTACGCTCTGCCTATTGGGTTTTCCGTTGCGAACTCGCTGCCCCTGAGATCCAGCAGCTCCAGGTCCTTGTTCGCTTCCCTCTCCGTGCCGCTCGAGCCCCTCCCCTTCTTGAACCAGCCCATCTCAAAGTCTTGCAAGCTCATCCTGTTGTCCCCGCCCCCCGCCCCCCTATCCCGCACAGCCGTCACAACGGAGAGCACGCAACCGCCGACCCCTGCCGCGAGGAGCGCGCCGCCGACTGCGCCGATCTGAATCAAAGTGAGCCCGAACAGCCTCGAGGCGGCGGCCCCCGACTTCAGCAGGTGCTCCGGGGTGACCCAAACTCGCTCCGCTTCCACCTTCTCCACCCCGACGTCGTCGCCCAGCCTGCCCCCCCCGTCCGCCTGCTGCACCTGCGCAGCCAAGGTCCCGTCGTCCGCAGCCTCCGAAAGGTCCTCCACCAGCATGTCCGCGAACTCCCCCTCGTGTGCTGCCGGGACGCCGCCCGCCCTCACCCTGAAGTCGACGGAAAGCGAAGACCCTGTCAGCCTCCTCCGAGCCCCCCCGCGTAGCAGTCGTACCTGCGAGCGAAATAGCGAGGTGAGCAGTTGTTGCCGGCGGCGCTCGAAATGTTGGCGCTGCGCTCGATGAGATTAGCAGCCAGTGATGCCGGCGCTGCGCTCGGTTCGCTGGCTCTCACCTCCACCACTTCGACCTCCACCCCCCCCCCCACCCCTTCTAGCGCTCCCGCAATGCCGGCCGCGAGCTCGTCCTTGAAAGCGTCCAAGTCGTCCCCCTCGGGTAGCTCGAAGTCGTCGGCCACGTTCGAGAAGACCACCTCGGCTTCGATAACCACCTCGACGACGTCGTCTGTCGCGCCCCAAGTCGGGGAGGAGGTTGGGCGGGTTGTGGGGGGCGCGGCGGTTGGAGAAGCGGAGGGGGAGACGGTAGGAGAAGTGCTCGGAGCAGGCGAGGGGGCCCCGACGCACTCCGACTCGAGGCAGGTGCCGCTCGCGCAGTCGTCAGCGACCAAGCAGCCAGCCCCCACCTCGCACGCGCCGCATTCACCCCCGCAATCCACGTCGGTCTCATGGCCGTTCTTTCTCCCGTCCGCGCAGTGCGACTCCGTCGGGCTGGCGGAGGGGCTCGATGTGGGGGTCGGGGTCGGCCTCAGGCTCGGCGCTCCGGTGCGCAAGGTCGGGGCCGGAGTCGGGCTCGGGCTCGGCGCTCCGGTCGGGCTCGCTGACGGAGCCAGCGTGGGGCTCTGCGTGGGGCTCCGCGTGGGGCTCAGCGTGGGGCTCAGCGTTGGCGCCGCGGAAGGGCTCGAGGTGGGGGACAAGGTCGGGCTCAGGCTCGGCGCTCCGGTCGGGCTCGCTGACGGAGCCAGCGTGGGGCTCAGCGTGGGGCTCGCGGTGGGCGGCGCGCCCTCCCCGAAGAACAGCTCCCACGCCTCCCCGCCGAAGAGCTCGACGTTGTAGACCCGTTCGAACAGCCCGCTCTCCGGCACCCAGTTCTCCTGGTAGTAGTCCGTGTCCGACAGCTTGCTCTGGTCGAGCCTCGTCCACTCCCCCGCTCCCTCCCTCGTCCAGAGTTCGCGGTCCCCCCCGCCCCCCTCCAAGCCGCACAGCACGACGGGGGTGAACCCGAGCGCGCTGCCCTGGACCTCGAACTGCATGCTCCCCCCCCCCCCCCCCTCCGAACACACGCGGACGGGGTAGTTGCTCTCCACCCTCATCCCCGCTCCCGCGACGACCTCAATCCGCCCCATCGCCTGTGCCCTGACGCGCTCCCACGACTCCTTCCCCAGCAGCGCCTCCAGCGTCTTGCTGCCGGTGTTGCCCAGCGCCGTCTCGACGTCCTGCTGCCGCTGCGGCACCAGAAACTCGTACCTGGGCGAGCCGCAGAAGGAGTGTGTAAGCGTCAAAACGAGCCCGCGCGCGCTAACAAGAGGAGAACTCTCTTTTTACGCTCGCCGATCGCTTGGCCCGTCGCCCCCCCTGCCGGCCACACTTACTTAAACTCGACAAAATCACCCGCCTGCAGCCCCGTAAGGCCCTCCGGCGGGGAGAGCTCGATCTGGTCGCACATGATGCTCAGTGACGGCACGCGTACCTCCTCCCCGCCCAGCACTCCCCCATACTCGCGCACCACGAAGCCGCGGTCCCCCACGACCATCTTGCCGTCCACGCCGTACTCGTACAAATCCTGATTCGCACCGGTCGCGAGCCACCAGGGTCCGTCCCCTCCGAACTCCTGCTTGTACGGGAGCGCGTCGGGGTACGCGCGCTGGCTCTCGCAAGAGTTGGTGATGTTGGCCGTCACCTCTCCTGTCCCATCGCCCATCGCGTACCAGGGGAAGTCGAGTTTGTACTTGTACGAGTCGGCGACGTACTGGAAGAAGACGAGCCTGCTAAAGTCAACGTCCTCAAGGACGTCGTACCTAAGCGAGCGCATATGCAAAGTTAGGAGGGGGCGGACCACGAGCACCAGCACCATTTTTTTGCGCTCGCTTCGCGCGCGCACCGAATGTCGAAGAACATGCGGACTGTGTGCGAGCGAAGCGGGCGCAAAGGAGAGGGTGAGCGAGGCGAGCGAAAGGAGTGGGTTAGCGCTTGAGGCTGGCGTGGTTTGGGTTAGGGGTTAGGGGAACTTACCCATGTCGTCGGTCCTCCCCCCCGACACCCTGACCCTGCTCTTGATCTTGTCGTCCTGGCTCACGCTCTCGTACGTGGCGTTCGACAAGCACGGCCCGCCCGTCGCAATCCTCGACTCCATGGCGCGCGGGTATTGGAGCACACCGTCACCGTCGAAGTAGTCGAGCCAGGACGCGCCCCCCACGTTCTCCTTCCAGGCGTTGTCGAAGAGGTTGGGCCTGACGTCGGTGATCTGCGCGCGCGTGTGCGTCCCGTGGGGCTCAAAGCACCTATGTGGGCAGAAGAAAGTTCTCCAGTTAGTTTGGGCGAGCGTTGGTTGGTGCGCCAAGCGAGCGCACGTGAGCGAAGCGAGCACAAGAGAAGGAGGTTGTTGGCGCGCAAGCGAGCAAAACGAGCGCAAGAGAAGGAAGTTGTTGGCTTTCCCCCGCCCGCAATTGGCGTCGGCCGCCCCGCTCTTCCCGCCCACCCCGCTTGAGCGGCGGTTGGCGTCGGTCGTTGGGCAGCTCTAGCTCTGTTTTGCGCTCGCGAGCACAAGAGAAGGAGGTTGTTGGCTTTTCCCGCCCGCAATTGGCGTCGGCCGCCCCGCTTGAGCGGCTGTTGGCGTCGGCGTCGGTTGTTGGCTTTTCCCGCCCGCAATTGGCGTCGGCCGCCCCGCTTGAGCAGCTGTTGGCGTCGGTTGTTGGCTTTTCCCACCCGCAATTGGCGTCGGCCGCCCCGCTTGAGCGGCTGTTGGCGTTGGCGTCGGTTGTTGGCTTTTCCCGCCCGCAATTGGCGTCGGCCGCCCCGCTTGAGCGGCTGTTGGCGTTGGCGTCGGTTGTTGGCGTTCCCCGCCCGCAATTGGCGTCGGCCGCCCCGCTCTTCCCGCCCACCCCGCTTGAGCGGCTGTTGGCGTCGGTCGTTGGGCAGCTCTAGCTCTGTTTCGCGCTCACTTCGCTCGCGCGCGGCGTACATGTTCTCGCCCCCGCTCCCCAGAGCGGACTCTTCCCAGAGCCACTTGTCCGAGTAGCCCGCGAGGGACAGCTGCGCGTGCGAGAAGGACGGCAGTGTGCCGTACTCTTGGAAAGCGAGCTGGAGGCTTCCCGAGAAACTTGAACCAGGCGGCATGCGGATGTACATGTTCACCGTGTACCTGCGGAGAGTTGAGAGTTAGTCGGGGGCGCGTTTTGCTCCTCCTCTGCTCGCGGCGCACCAGTAGCCTTCGTATCCTCCCCAATTTGCCGCGTCCGAGCCCGCGTGCCAGTTTTTCGAGATCTGGCACGGGATCCCCGTCGGCTTCCCGTCTTCCCCCACGACCACCGCCGCCAGCCCGGTGATCTCCGACCCGGTACGCCCCGTGTTAACGGCGGGCGCGCCGAGGTCGCGTGTGGGAAACGTCGCACCCCTGAGCACGGTGAGGCGTGCAGCAGTCGCCTCCGTCCCATCAAGGTTGGACACGGTGAACGGGAGTGGCGGAGGATTGCTGCAGCCGTTGCTGTAGCCGCAGCGGGGGGTCGAGGTGGGCACGCCGAGGAAGAAGTCGTTAAAGCGCTGACGCGGCACAACCGTGAGCGCGGAGGACGTGACGGTCGGGGTCGGAGGCGTGGCGCCTGAGGCGGTGAAGGACACCGAGACGCCGCTGGAGGCGGAGAGGAGGCCGGATGAGGACGTCGAATCCAGCACGATGGTGGCCGTCGCGTCGGGAGCCGCCGCAGCCGCATCCGAGTCCCACGCGAGCTCGACCGTGATGAGGTCGGCCCAGACGCTGTACTCGAGCCAGACCTGGCCCGCGAAGCCGCTGCCCGCGAACTCAAGCTTCGTCTGGATGATGTGGTTCACGGTGGGGCCCGATCGGATGAGGCTCGTCGAGGACGTTCCGATGGACGAAAGCGGGAAGGAGGAGCCGTCGGCCAGCGTGAGCGAGCCGGTGAGAGAGGAGGCGGGGAGCGCGGAAGCGACCTGCGCGCAAAAGAAGGGTGAGGCGGGGGTGAGGCGGGGGTACGGAGAGGAAGTACTGTATTGGGCGCGCTCTTTTGCGCTCGCTCGACGACGGGTGGCCGCAGCACCTCTTTTGTGCTTGTACTTGACTCGCGCCTGGCACCTCTTTTGTGCTTAACTCGCGCCTGGCACCTCTTTTGTGCTCGCTTCGCTCGCGCTTGGCACCTCTTCTGTGCTCGCGTCGCTCGCACGGCGCGCACCTTGTCGGCTTCGGTGAGCGGCTCGGCCGGAAGCACCCCAAGCGCGCCGAGCTTGGGGACGAAGTTGTTGCCGATCGCGTCCGCGTCGACGGCGAGGCCCAGTGCCCCCGACCACATGACGAGGTGCTTCTCGCTGTCGAGCCGGGGAGCGCCCGGCTGGCAGAAGGTGGTGCCGTCGTACCCAGTGAAGCGCTCCTGCGTGGCGTCACAAACTGGGCTGGAGTCGGTCTTGGAGATGGTGAACGTGGAGCCGGAGGGGAAGAAGCTGTTCCAGTCGTCCTTCCGGGACGGGTAGTTGCCGTCCGCGTCCTTCTCGGAGGCGTCGTTCAGGCGCATGTAGAACCTGCAGAACGTGGAAGCCGGCCAACCGATGTGGTCCACCTGGGGACGACGATGGGTTCGGGTTAGTTGTCAGGGGAGGGGAGGGGGGGAGGAAGTGCGGCCTACCTTGGGTACGACGATGGGAAACACCTCGCCGTCGGAGCGGGTGAGCGTCAGGGAGGACGCGACCGCGCCCGACTCGTCGGAGAGCGACATTCTGTACTGCTTGCATGAGGCGGCGTTCAGGTTTACCTGGTAGCGGGGCGGATCGTATGAGGTTGCGGGGTTCCCCGTGAGGCCAGACGTCGTCCAGCCGTTTTCGTAGCCAGGGGGCTCGTTCCACGTGGTGTAGAAGGACCACTGGGAGTTGCAGTCGGGCGACAGGGTGAGGGAGGTCGAATCCGCAGCGAGGCAGAGGGAGGAGGGTTCGTGGGTGAAGACCTTGGAGGAGGAGTAAGTGAACCTGGCGTCCGTGGAGCAGGCCGACGTGAACACGAAAGAGGACGGGGTCAGGGTGGAGTCAGGGCACAGGATGTTGCCGGCATCGTCGGTGATTAGGCCGGAGGAGGCGTCGAAGGCGAGCCGGGCGCTGCTCTGATAGTTGACGCATTGGGACAGAGTCACCGGACTGGTCGCAGCGACGCAGTCTGCGGTCGGAGCGTTGGCCACGAGGACGAGAGAGAAGTGGGTGGACTCGGTGGCGAAGGAGGGCCACCCGTTGCCCAGCTTTGCCGAGTAGGTTGGCCCATTCGGGAACGCATGGTGAACGCTATCTGAAGCAGTCGGCAGGTGAGATATGAGGTCCGCTAGAGAGATCGGCAGGAAAAAGAAGAGAAGGAGGAGCGATGGAGGGTGCATGGTGGGGAGTGCGGTAGAGGAGGGTGGAGGAATAAAAAAGGGTGGGGGGTTCTTTCTTCGTGCAGAAATAAACCAGCGAGGAGGAGGACACGATGGGAGGGGTTCTCTCCCGTCGGCAAGTCCCCTCACCCCCAAAACCCAGACCCCGCCATGTGCCAAGCCAACACGACCGCCGATCCCACGAATGTGTCCCTAGGTGAGCGCCGCGTCACGCCCGCGCTGCCCGTATGAGGCGGCGGGCGAAGAGGGGGAGGGGAGGACGTTATCTAGGTTCCCGCGGTGGGGTATGCTCGCAAGGCACTGCTGTTGTCGATTTGTTCTTTAAAAACACCGCCCTTCTACATATACAAAGCCAAAGTCCTCCAACCCTGTTTAGGGTTCCCCCCCCCCNNCCCAACCCTCCCCACCCCTCCCCCCGCCCCCCCTAGAACGTGCCCGGCGGGGGCTCATCCCATTGGCTGGCGCCCGTAGCGATGTCGATGTAGTAGGTGGCCCCGCTGCCCGGGTCGACGTGCGCCTCGAACTGCTTCCTGGGCGCCGCGGGCGGCGCGGGGGGCGGCGGCGGCGGCGCGGGTGCCGGCGCGGGCGCCGGCGCCCCCCCCCCCGCCTCTGCCAGCATCTCCGGCGGCGGCGTCCAAGAGACGGCCTTGGTCTTGCGGTTGTAGTAGAAGGTCTGCTGCGAGTTGGGGTCGACCTTGGCGACCCACGTCGGCTTCTCCTTCTTTTTCTTCTTCTCCTCCGCGGGGGGCGGCCCGGGCGCCGCCGGCGGGGGAGGAGGAGCGGCCATGCCTTCCGGGGCGCGGTTGCTGTCCTTGACGGGCTCCGCGTCCGGTGGCGGCGGCGGCGGCGGCGCCGCCCCCCCCCCCACCCCGGCACTGTTCCTCTTGTCCTTCTTCTTGCTCTTCTTGCTCTCCTTCATGGGATTGCTCATCTCGAAGCCAGCCCCGTCCGAGTTGCTGCCGCCCCTCGGGTCCCAGGAACTCTTCCTGTCCCTGCTCTCGTCGTCACTATAATCGCTGTCGTAGTCGCTGTCGCTCCTCCCCTTGTTCCTGGACTTCCTCACGAGGAAAATGGCGCCGCCGATGATGAGGATGGCGCCGGCGACGACGCCTCCGAGGAGCTTGGGGTCGTCAAGCACCTTCTTGGCGTACTTCTTGGTGGTGTCCCCGATGTCGGGGGCATTGGTAGGCGACGTGGTCGGAGAGGCAGTCGGGGAGCGCGTGGGGCTGGGCGTGGGGCTCGGGGTCTCCGGCCTCAGGCAGTCGATGATCACCTTGCCGGCCTCCATCGTTGACGCCTCCGCGCACCTCTTGTCGGCGGGGATGTCGGCCCAGTCTCCGTAGACGGTGGTCCAGCCGAACGTGCACGCGGCGCACGTGACGTAGAAGTGGTCCTCCTCCCCGTCGAAGGGGTCGAACTTGATCATATCGCCGGCGGCGTTCGTGCCGGCCTCGCACACGTCGTAACGGGAGCACCCGTCGCTGAACGGCGACTCGTACCTGCGCCGGTGCAATTAAAGTAAGGGTGAGGGGGGCCAGTGTCGAGTTGTTGGTCGGGCGAGCAAAGCGAGCGCGAGAGAAGGATGTTGTTGGTGCGCCGCACAAGTGACCGAACAAAACTGAGCAAGAGAAGAAGGTTGTCGGCGCTCCCGCCCGCTCCTCCCGCCCGCTCCTCCCGCCCGCCCGCCTCTTTTTGCTCTCGCTTCACTAGCGCAAGAGAAGGATGTCGTTGGTGCGCCGCGCTGTGCGCTCGCTTCGCTGCTACGTACAGGGGAGTGGGCGTGCGCTCCACGAACTCGTCATCGTGCCAGTAGAAGCAGTGCTCCTCCTGCCGGTTGTCGGTGATGTCCCTGCAGTACCTGTAGTCGTGGTTCTCGTACTTGCTGGGCGTCAGCCGGTAGCACGCGGTGGGCAGGTTCTGGTCCCTGCTGCACGTGCCCTTGTAGTCGTTGAAGTTGGGATCGATGGCGGGGTAGTAGTACCGCTCGTCGTCGCACTGGGCGCACGCGATGTGGTACTCGTCGCCGAAGGTGCCCAAGTCGACCTCGCACAGGATGTAGTTCTTGCACGTGTCCCCCGGATCGCTCGCGAGGGTCGAGAAGAAGGGGCTGGCCTCGTTCTCGTCCTTCTCGACCCAGTCGGTGTCCCACAGGTCGTCGCCGTCCTCGACGTCGTCCGCGTCCAGGTCCTCCCACTCGGAAAAGATGTAGTTGCAGTCGGTGTCGCTCGTGGAGATGCCGCCGCCGCCGCCGCTGTCTTCGTCGTCGTCGCCGTTGTCCGGCAAGTTGGTGCACGAACAGATGCTCGGATCGCAGTCCTCATCGGCCGACTGGCAGTTGTCGTCCGGGTCACAGCTGCCGCCGAACGAAGAAATCGTGCAGCTGCAGAAGCTCCCCGCGCAAGCCACGGGCAGCTTGCGCCCCCGAACGCTCCCGCTAAGGAACTTGGCATGGTCGACGGCCGCCTCCCGCGCCCTCCTCCTCTCGCCGATGCTGGGGATGCCCCAGTCGTCCACCAGCTTCGCCGGGCACGTATCGAAGCTGTTGAGGGCGTCGAAGCACGCAGTCGGGTACGTGTTGCCGGAGCAGAGGCCCAGGTCGCCCATGGGCGTAGACCTGAAGTTGTAGCCCGCAAAGCCCGGCGCGCACTCGGTGCACACGATCTCCAGGTGCTGACCCCCGATGTCGGTGGTGCCACCCTCGAAGCCGCACACCCTGTATTCGGCGCACGAGGTGGTCGTCACGTCGGTGAACCCGTCGCCGGTCTTGTCGCTGCTGCCGTACAGCGCGAACGGCGACCTCTCGCCCGCGTCGACGTCCTCAACCTCGTCGCCATCGCTGCCGCCGTAAGCGTAGTGGCACTCGGTGTCCTGGGGGCAGACGTCGAGGTCATTCTTCCTGTAGCAGTACCTGCGCGACGCGATTACGAGAGTGAGCCAGGAGGCGCGCCATAGGCCGCGACAGGCGAGCGAAGCGAGGCGAGCGCAAGAGAAAAACGGTGTTGGCGCCGCTCGCTGGCGCCGCTCGCTGGCGCCGCTCGTTGGCGCCGCTCGCTGGCGCCGCTCGCTGGCGCCGCTCGTTCGCCACTTGTTTGCCTCGCTTGTTTGCCTCGCTTGTGCGCGCCGCTCGTTGGCGCCGCTCGTTGGCGCCGCTCGTTGGCGCCTGAACGTACCTCTGGAAGGTGCCGCCGGCGCACTCGCCCACGGAGCCAGGGATGGTACCAGCGGACTCGTAGCCCTCAGCGCAGTCCAGGCACATGGCCTGGTACACGTCCTTGTTGCTGAGGGAGTCGGTGAAGTCGTTGTCGAGAGGGTTGGCGCTGCACAGCGTGTAGTTGCCGCAGCTATCGCCGAAGGGGGACACCTCGCCCACGTTGCTGGACTCGAGCGAGTTGCTGAAGTCCTCGATGAACCACCACCTGCACACGTTGTCGACGCCGGAGCGCGTGCTCGCGGGGCAGACGCGCATGGATTCAGCGGTGGCCAGGGAGTAGCACGACGCGTCCTCCTCCTGCGCCGCGCAGAGGGAGGGAGAGGGGGGGTTAGCTTCGTTCGGCCTTATATAAAGGGGCGGGCGCGCTCACCTCGCTGTAGCTTGTGTAAACTTCGGTGCTCGGCGGGTTGTCGGGGCAGTAGATGCACTCAGCGGACCCCGCGAAGGAGAACTTTCCCGCCTCGCACTCCCGGCACGTGTTGTCGGACACGCCGCTCCCAGCCGCGGCCTTGGCACCGGGCAGGCTGTAGCGGCCCGCAGGGCACAAGTCGCAGAACGCCTTCTCACCGGACGAGTACTTGCCGGCCTCACACGGCGTGCACGTCTCCACGCCAATCACGTCGGGATTCGGGTCCCAGATGGTCGGCGCAGACGACACGAAGGGCGTGGGAGAGCCGGTGGGGGCAGATGTCGGGGCCGCGGTGGGCTCGTCGTAGGCGTACGAGTACGCCTGAGAGGGCGCGGACGTCGGGGTCGCGGTGGGCGCGTTCGTGTCTACCATCGTCGGCGCTGGCGTAGGAGAGGAAGTGACCGCCGCGGGGTGGTCGCTGTACTTGCCGGACTCGCAGTCGTCGCACCCGCTCTCACCGGCGCTCGAGGACTTTCCGCCCGGGCAAGCCGTGCAGAACGTCACTCCTTGCCTCAGGCCAGCCTCGGTGCCCGCCGGGCACGGCGTGCACTCCGTAGCGCCCCTGCCGCTGATCATGCCCTGGGTGCTCCCGCCCAGCTTGTTGCAGTAGTCGCAGTTCGTCTTGCCGTTCTCGCCGGAGTACCTGCCGGCCTGGCAGACCTCGCAGAAGGTCGACCCGAAGGACGTCCTGTACTTGCCCGGCACGCACTCGACGCAGGTGGTGGCCCCCGCCGTGTCGCTGTACTTGCCAGAGATGCAGAGCGAGCAGGCCACGTTCTTGGTGCCCTCGGCGTACTTGCCGGGCTCGCACACCTCGCAGGTGTCCGTGGTCGAGCCGAACACGGAGTACTCGCCGGCCTCGCACTCGGTGCAGGCGTTGGAGCCCTCGTCGGACTTCTCGCCGGCG
>BRYB01006603.1:9841-21863 GCA_030267505.1 Tetraparma gracilis | reverse complement strand
CTCCTTCTCGCGCTCGGTGGCCTCCTCCTCTCCCCGCCCCACCGCCTCCCCCGCCTCCGCCTCCCCCTCCCCCTCCCCCCCCCCCTCCCCCGCCACCGCCCGCCACTCCTCCTCCTCCTCGAGTTCCTCGAGCTCCTCGTCGGTATCCTCGCTCCCGTCGGAGTCCTCGCTCTCCTCCCCCTCGCTCTCCCCCTCGTCGTCATCGTCGAAGCCCCCTTCCCCGCTCGCCTCCCCCTCGCTCACGTAGGCCTCCTCCCCGTCCTCCACGGGCGTGACGCAGCGCTTCACCGTCTCGTCCTCCTCCTCCTCCTCCTCCTCCTCCTCGTCTTCCTCGTTGGGAGGGGTGATACTCCTCGGCGGGGGCACCGGCTGCGGGCTGCTGAGCAGCGGGCGCTGGTGGTCGGGGGGGCGAAATCTGAGCACGGAGATCATGAACGCCCGGATCTCCTTGACCATCTCGAGCCCTGCGACCTTGTCCACATTGTTGTGGCCGGCGCCGTCGACGACGTAGAGCGCGATGGGCGCCGGGTTGGTCGCGAGCGCCTGCGAGTGCGCGTGATGCGTTAGACCATATGTCCCCCC
The DNA here is from genome assembly GCA_030267505.1 of Tetraparma gracilis. Taxonomy (NCBI): domain Eukaryota; class Bolidophyceae; order Parmales; family Triparmaceae; genus Tetraparma; species Tetraparma gracilis. The sequence continues at coordinate 21,281 of BRYB01006603.1, read as the reverse complement.
CCCCCTTCCCCCCACCCCCCCCGTGTCCAATCGTACCTGCATCTGGGTGCTCTTGCGGGCGGCGACGCGCATGGCGTCGACCGGCGCCGAGCAGCTCCTGAGGCGCGAGGGCGCCGCCCCTCCGCGCGCGATCTCCGTCTGGGGGCTGAGCGGGCCGGAGGGCGGGGGGGGGGCCAGCGTCGTCCCGAGCACCTGCGCGAGCGCACGAGAAGAGGCAGGGTGAGGGGGGCAACGATGGGGGGGGGCGGCGGCAGCTGCACGCACCGTGCTCTCGGCCTCCGCCTCCCTCCACATGGCCGCCATCTCCTTCTGCCGCCGGAGCTTCGCCTCCCGCCGCTTCATCTTCGTCTCGAGGAGCCAGATCATGACGCCCTCTTCCTTGTCCTTGAGCTTGAGCCGCTTGTCGTTGAGCTGCCAGCGCTTGTCCCGCGCGGACACGGCGAGCTTGTAGAGGAACTTGGCGTGGCTGCACGGCACGATGGAGTCCCGGGACCCGTGGATGAGCATGATGGGGCACTCCACGAACGGCAGGTAGGCCTGCGTCGAGAACATGTCCAGGGAGTCCTCGTCGGTCGAGTTGGCGAAGAAGAAGTCCACCTTGGTGCGCAGGCAGGACTGCGCGGGTGCGAACGACAGTGTTAGCAGGAGCGACACCAGCGCGCACGCAGCGCAGAAGGGGGGGGGCGGGCGGGCTGGAGCAGCAGCGAGAACTGGGATGCTCTGTAGCGCGAGCGTACAGATGCTCGGCAGCAGCAGCAGCAGCAGCAGGATCGCTTTGTTTGCGCGAGCCCAAGGATGCCTGGTAGCAGCAGTAGCAGCAGTAGCAGCAGTAGCAGCACCACGCGCGCTTCTATACACAAGGCCGGTGATGGTCGGTAGCGTGAGCCCAGGGATGCTCGAAAAGTAGCAGCAGCAGCACCCTCGCCCAGGGCTCGCGCAGGGCTCGCCCAGGGTGCTCGAAAAGTAGCAGCAGCAGCACCCTCGCCCAGGGCTCGCGCAGGGCTCGCCCAGGGTGCTCGAAAAGTAGCAGCAGCAGCACCCTCGCCCAGGCTCGCCCAGGGATGCTCGGCAGTAGCACCGCTTCGTTTGCGCTCAGCAGCAGCGGCACCGCTTCGTTAGCGCTCAGAGCATGTGTACGCTGCTCGCTCACCTTCATGGCCGACTGCAGGACGAGGCCGCCCAGCAGGGGCGTCTTCATCGAGTCCCCCGCGTGCCGGCGGATCCGCTCGAAGATCTTGGTGTGCTGCACGCACGCGAGCTTGGCGAGGTTGAGCCCGGGGTTGCTGCACGTAAGGATGCTGGCGAGGTGCGCGCTGGGGCTACTCCCGAGGCTCCGCCCGAAGAGGAACACGTTCGTGGGGGTGATGCCGTGGCACAGCACGGTGTACGCGTACACGGCCTCGAGGTCCTCGTTCACGCTCTCCTCGGACACCTTCAAGCCGGAGGATTCCTTGAACGTGCTGCAGCCGTAGCCGCGGTAGTCGTAGCCGACCACGTTGACGCACAGGCACTTGCTCAGTTCCTGGGTTGCGGGCGGGTGGGGGTGGGGGGTTAGCAGAGGGATTCTTTTGTGTGCCCCCGCGGACACGCCGCACCATGAGCAGCGGCGCGATCTGGCCGATGTCCTCGGCGTTCCCGTGGCTGTACACGAGCGTGATGCCCCGGGAGCGCGGGTTGGTGAAGTACAAGACGCAAACAACCCCCTCGCCAGAGGGCAACGAGAGCAGCGTCAGGTTGGAGTGGTACGCCTGGACGAAGGGGGGACTGGACGGGAGCTTGACCATCCTGTAGGCGTGCAAGATGGAGGAGGTGTTGGCTGGCCCGTCGTTGTTGACGCTCGACGAGATGCTGTCGATGGAGTTGTTGGACTGGTTCGCTGCCGAAGTGTTCACGGACGAAGCAGTCGACTGGTTCATCTTCTTCTTGTTGGAGGACCGCACCCCGAACACGGACCGCTTCGGATCAGGCGAGGCGGGGCTCGGGTGCGTCTGGCTCGAGTGAGCCGGCACGCAACCTTCCATGGGCAGGCAGGAGGACGACATGTCGCCCTCTGTCGAGGATGAAGAGGAGGAGCGACGCCGGCGCAGACCGGAGGCGGAGGAGGACTTCTTGAACACAGAGGGGGCGGAGATCTGGTACGAGGGGGGCCTGGGAGGCTGGAACACCAGGGAGCTCACGAGCTTGTTGCCCATGGCGGTGCTGGGGGTGGCCGGGTGGGGAGGACGTTGTAAAGCCGAAACGAGTTCAAAGCCGTGAACATCCTCGCGCGAGGGGGAGCCAAGACTGGAATGGGTCCGGGTTGTAGTGGCGGCGTGACGGTAACACGTGTAAACCTCGTGTACTTCATCGGGGACCAGAAAAAGTAGTGGTTGTTTATAGATTGAACAGCCGTCTTCCTTCAAGTGCGGCTTTGGGCTTCAGAAGCAGCCTCCCCGTTCACGGCGCACCCGCTTCCCCGGGAGCCAACGTAGCAGCACCTGCGCGCGCGAGCGAGTGGGGAGAGATTGATTGGGCGTGGTAACAGCCAACCGATCCGGCGTTAGCGAGGGGAGTAGGTGCCCTGGAATCGGGGCGGGGCAGTGTACGTACAGCGTCCGGTCGTGCTCGTTGGCAACGCCGCAGCTCGCCACTCCTCCTCCTCCTGCGTGTCGGTGTACGCGCGCCCCTTTCCTCGCACGAACCTCGCTTGAGTATCTTTCGCGTAGGGCGCCACATAGTTCTCCTCGAACGCACCTCCTGGAATGATGCGGAAATCGATCGACACGCGCGTCGTGCCAGAAAAATTAGGTAGAGTGTAGTGCTCGCACTGGCTCCTGTGGAAGAGCACAGCTTCGCCGGGCCCTTCGCACTTGAACGGCGCGAAGTCCTTCTTTCCAGGCGCCGACTCCGCCCACAGCGAGTTTGTGCCGTCGACAGGGGTCACAGGCAGCCAGCAATTAATCTCTTGCGGCTGACGCTTGTCTGTGTGCGTGTTAGAGCGAGGGTGGCTCGAGCGAGGGGGGGCGCGAGATGACGGCGGGTCGCGACGGCGCTGCTGGACGCGGCGAGGGAGCGGGCGGTGTACGGGAGGACGGTGCCGAACCATGCACTCACATCCATAATCCCTGTGTCGACTACCAAGCGTGGTTTGCCCGTGGAAATGGACCCGCAAAGTTGGGCTGCGCTGGTAAACCACGAGGGAGCCGGGCGGAAGGTCGAGCAGCGGCGTCAGGACCTCCGCCACGAACAGCCCCAGCACGCGGCGGAAGGGCGCGTCCTGCTCCGGGGTGCGAGCGCGCCAGCGTTTGTTGAAGGGCCCCCGACCTGAGTGCCCAGCGTTGTGGCTCGACGACAGCTGATTAACCCCCGCAGGGGAGAGGTGGAGCTCGGAGAAAGGGAAAGGATCGAGATGCGACGGGGCTATGATGCCCCGAATCGCGGCACGGAAATCATACCTGTCGGGGCTGTAGACGACCTTTCTTTGGAGGAGGAGGTGCGGCGAGATCCGAGCGATGAGAGAAGCATCATACGGATGCGGGGGGAACGGGGCAGGGTTCCCGGTGCCAGGTGGCGGCGGCGGGTGCGTGAGGAGCAGGGAGGACGCAGATGCGGCAACATCGTTTATTACTTGGTCCACCACTTGGTCTGCTCCCTGCTCCTGCTCCTCGTTAGGGGGGGGGGGAGGCAGCGTCGCCCTGTCAGGGAGAGGTTTTATATGTAACGCACTAGAGAGGTTGTCAGACGGAGGGTCGATATCGTCCATCGTGTTGTTGTTGTATTGGTGTAAGCAGCTGCTCGAGCCGTCGACAGAGAGAGGCGATGAGGGGGGGAGATCTAAGATGCATCATCACCTTCAAGAGTTAGCATAAATGGACCCCTTGAGTTGAACCGCGCCGCCACACAGCGGTCGCTACTGTACCACCCCAATATCCGCCCTCCTTTTTGCACGACCAAGCCCCCCCTCCCTCCCGTTCTCCAAGATCTGCTTTTAACTCAACGACACTCCAAGCCAGGCCCGGCGAGAAGCATGAGCGATCTCGCGCGAAAGAGAGAGGGGAGATGGTGTTTCGCCGTTGTTTCGAGGGCTTGCAGCGGGAGATGCGCGTCGCTCCCTCGCCTTCGTTCCCTTGCCCCCCCTCCCCCCCCCTCACCCCCCCCCCCCCAGCAGATGAAGGCCTCCAGCTTTCTTGCCCTGCTGCTTCTGGCGCGCCACTCTGTCTTGGGCGAAGACCAGGAGGGTGGCGTCACGAGTGAGGCATGCAACGAGTACGCGGCCACCAGCAACGATTGTGCCGTAGGCGAGGTCACGACAGGCGTCAACTTGGACTACCAGTGCACCTACCAGGGAGAGACCAGTGCCAGCTCCTGCATGGACGACTACTGCAGCGGCTTGGTGTTCGGCTGCAACAGGTGCACGAACCTGGGAGCCGAAAACAGGTGGCAGACTGTGTCGGCGTCAACATGCACCTCGCTGTTCGCGGCGGGGTTTCGGGTGGAGGGGGAGGTCGGCTGCGCGACGGGCTCGATCTGCGCCAAGTTTCAGATCATCGAGGGGCAGATGTCACAGTTGTTCTCACTGGTACGCCCCCCCCCCCCTGTTCCGAATAGCTGCCCCGCACGTTGTGCTAACCTTCCTCTGCAGAACCAGGCCGACGTCATCCTTGAGATTGTGTCTGCCTTGTTGGCCGTCTCCTTCATCGCCGCCAACTACGCGGGCATGCACGGGACGTCGATGCTGCTGAATCGGGTGAACGTGTGCGTGCGAGAGCGAGCGGCAGCGGCACACAAACGACATCATTCTCATGTGTTCGCGAAGCGAGCGGCAAAAGCGAGCAACCGGCAGCGGCGCACCAACACACCCCCGCGAGCGGCAAAAGCGAGCAACCGGCAGCGGCGCACCAACGACCTCTCCATGCGAAACTTAACGGTGCCTCTCCACTCACCCTTCATTCCCCCGCTCGCTACGCTTCGCTGCTTCGAGCAGGTACTTTTTGATGGCCATGGACCTCATCCTGCAGATCGCCGTCCTCATCATCGCTTCCTCGATCGACCAAGACGTCCTACAGAACGTCAAGGACGCGAACTGCTGGGACCGCTACTCGATCGCCGTGGATCTCATGTGAGTGGCCCCGCCACCGAGAGAGAAGCTGGCCCTAACCCCCCACCATCCTCCCCCCAGCAACGACACGCTGAGCGGGCTGGAGTGGATCGTTATTTTGGGCTGGATGGAGCTCGTCATCGTGTTGGTCGCTCTCTCGTCGGCAATCATCGACCGCTTCAAGGAGGACGAGGACAAGGACTTCGACCGCAACCTCGTCCAGAGGCTCGGTCTCGTGATCTCCGTGCTCGCCATTTTCTTCGACGTCGTCATCTCCTCGATAGACTTCTTCAAATTTACCGTCGAGTCTCGGGAGAACTTCGTTGCTCTCTCGGATACGCTGACGACCGTCGAAGAGACCGACGCTGGGAATTACGACGGATCCTGCAACCCCAACTTCGATGGCGGCCAGACCGACGAATTCGGTGGTCAGGCTGTCGCGAACTACCCGAGGAAGGTACGGAAAGAGCGGTCATAAAAATCGAAGCCCTCATAACCCTCCCCCCCCCGCAGTGCTTCCAAGCGAAGGAACCGTACAAGCCGTACCCAGTCCCCTTGTTTAACGTGACGGACGACGCGGCTTGCGTCCTGCCGTCCGTTGTCAAGAGCAAGATGGCCTCGTGGGTGGTGTGCGTCATCAACCTGATGATCCTGTGGGCAGGCGCTGTCATCGTCGAGAGCTGGAGGAGGCGCATGAACCCCAACCTGAGCCCGCTCATCGGTGGAGGGGAAGCCGTGGCCATGACCATGACCGAGATCCGCCAAAAGCTAGAGGACACCGAGGCCGAGGCGCGCGAGAGGAAGGAGTCGAGTGACAGGAAGGACGTGGAGCTGAGAGAGAAGGAGGCCGAGATCGAGAGGCAGCGGGCCGAGATCGAGAGGATGAAGAAGCTCTTCGCGGGTGAGCGAAGCGAGCAGCGAGCGAAGCGAGCAGCGAGCGAAGCGAGCAGCGAGCGAAGCGAGCACGAAGGAAGAGCTGCGTGTAGGAAGCGGCTCAGCGCAGCGACAAACGGAAGCGCTATATGCAGCAAGCGCTCGTTCATGCGCTAACCGCGCGCGCGCGCAGCCTCAGAGACCAGCAAGAAGGGCAGCAAGGGGAGGATGAGCGCCAAGGAGAAAGAGTCCAGCGCGAGGCAGCTGAAGGCGAAGGAGCAGGAGGTGGAGAGGCTGAGCGAGCAGATCGACAGCATCCGCTCGCTGAGCGACGCCGGAGGCCTGGAGCTTCAGCGTTTGTCTGCTTCGGGGGGGGCCATCGTGTAAAGGGGGTAGGGGGGTAGGCGGGGGGGAGGGAATGGAGGTCAACTGAGGGCTACTATGTAACTATGGTGCCGGTCGAGGTTGCAAAAAAGCTGCCCGTGATCTTGCACACGTCCCCCGCGACCTCCACGCCCACTTCTCCGCCCCTGTCGCTCGCCTGGAAGCCCTTGAGCTTGGTCTTGCCGAGCTTGGCCCCGAAGAACGGCGCGAGCACCGCGTGCGCAGAGCCGGTCACGGGGTCCTCAGGGATGCCGAGCTTGGGGACGAAGAAGCGGGAGCTGAAGTGAACCCCCCGCTCGCCGCCCTCGCAGCAGAGGATGACGCCCAGCTCGGGGGCGCTCGCCGCGAGCAGCGGCGACAGGTCGAGGCTGCCGACGCGCGCGACCGCCTCGAAGCTCTCCCGGGTGAGCTCGACGACGCCGTGCTGGTTCCCCTGGGTGGCGGCCAGCCTCACCACGCCCTCGGGCGCGATGCCGAACACGCTCCGCACGAGGCCGAGGAGCTCCGCCCCCTCCCCGCCCCCGCCGTCCAGCTCGCTCGGCGGGTTGAGCGGCAGCTGCATCTCGATCGCGCCGCCGTCCCAGCGCGCCTCCAGCCGGTGGCCCGCGCGCGTTTGGAAGGAGATGGCGGCGGAGCGGTCCACGAGCCCGTCGCCGAACAGAACCGCGGCGGAGGCGAGCGTCGCGTGCCCGCACAAGCCGACCTCGGTGGTGGGCGAAAAGTACGCCAGCTCGAACGCGGCGGGCGCGTCGGTGCCGGCCACGAACACGGTCTCGCTCAGGTTGAACTCGGCCGCCTGCGCCTGCAGCCACGCGTCGGGGTAGTCGGCGTGCCTCTTCCCGGGCGGAAGCAGCACCACGGCAGCCGGGTTGCCCTCCCCCAGCTTGGACGCGAAGGCGGACACCACCGAGAAGGCCGGGCGCCGGGGCGGCGCGAGGGACATGGACAGGTCGAACCAGGGGTCCTGGCCGTGCACGATGGGGGACAGGCCGCGGCACTCGAAGCCGCACGAGCGGTAGAACGGGATGAGGTGCATCTTAGCCATCAGCGAGATACGGGAGACGGTTGGCTGGGAGGAGACGACTCGGCGCACGAAGTGGCGCAGCATGGCGGTGGCCACGCCACGGCGCCGGTATTGCTCGGCGACGCACACCGAGTGGATCGCCAGGATCGGCCCAGCTGGATCGTGCACGTCCAGCGCGTCGTGCGTGAACTCAGAGCACAGCGTGGAGCACACGTAGCCCACCAGCTCGCCGGCGTCGGAGTAGGCGCCCTGGAAGAACTGAGGAGCCTTCTCCTGCCTGTACGACAGCGAGGCAGGGGATGCGGCCTCGTCGGCGGGGTAGCCTGCCGCCTCGATGGAGGAGGCCAGGGGGATGTCGGAGGACGGCAGCAGCTTGTACGTCAGGGAGGGCAGCATCAGGGACGAGGCAAGCGGGAAGAGGAGGAGAAGAAGGAGGGGAATCAGGTTGGCGGTGAGGGCGGGCGAGGAAGGGATAGAAGGAGATGTATTGGGGGGGAGCGGGGTGAGGTGAAGGTGGGGGTGAGGAGGCGGGGAGGTTGGTGGGAAGGGGTGGTTGAGTGAGTGCGCTGCGTCCCGAGCATTTCGCCCCCACCCCCCTCCCTTCCTCCTCCTTCGGCTGCCACACCATCTCACCCAGGCACGCCAGACTTCGCCCCTGCGTGCACGCTACCTCGCACCCCCTACCCACCTCTGAGTGCCGCGGCTCGCCTCCCCCTCAACTGCGTCGACCCCCTCGGCTTCCCGCCCTCCTTGCTCTTCTGAGATGTCGAAGGCCGTCCTGTACAGGGGCAGGGTGGTGCAGATTCTTGGAGGGGAGTTCAAGGGGGACGAGGAGGTCACCCACGTGACCATCGCCGATGGGGTCACGGAAATCAAGGACCGTGCGTTCCTCGGCTGTAAGGGCCTTACCAACCTCAGCTTCCTCGAGGGCTCGGCCATCACGACCATCGGGCGGTCTGCGTTCTTGGATTCAGGCATCATCACCCTGCTGGGGATGGAGGGCGTGAGGAAGATCGGAGACTACGCCTTCGCCAGCTGCAAGGACCTGCGCACCATCGAGGGCTTGGGCTGCGAGGAGATGGGCGACTGCTGCTTCGACAACTGCACCTTGCTGCAGTCGATGAAGGGGTGGCCTGCCTCCATGACGACGATCCCCGCGTGGTGCTTCCGCGACTGCACCGGCATGACCACCGTCGACTGCGACCTCTCGCGCGTGACGTCCATCGGAGCCAACGCCTTCTACAACTGCACCTCGCTGCTCCCTCCCTCGCTCTCCGCTTACAACGCCGACCCCGCCGCCGTCCTCGCCTTCCTGAAGAGGAAGTCCAAGGACGAGCGCGTGCTCGCGCGCTACGCCATCTACGCGAGCATTCGCCGCGCGCGCGACCAGGAGGAGGCGCCGAGGACGCTCTCCTCCCCGACCGCGTTCGCGTTCGCCCTGGCCAAGCTGCCCCCCGACATGAACCGCCTGATCCTCGAGTTCAAGCTCGGCGTGGTCGTGCAGGGGTAGTCTCATCACCCACCCACTACGTTCGATACATGTTAGTCCTTCCAAACACCATTTCTTTTATCGGTTTATAGCTCCCTCGCGCCCGTCCTGAGGCGGTAGAGCTCGTCCCCCTTGATGTTCTCGTGCTCCATGCCGAGCTGGAACTTGCTCGCCGCGTTCCTCGCACGCTTGCAGAACAGCCTCGCCGCCCTCGCGACCGCGAGGATCTTGTCGTCCCCCCCCGCCTTCCCGTCCCGGATCACGGTCCGGATCACGGCGAGCGCCTCCTCGTACCTGCCCATGTGGATGTAGTTGTAGCTCTCGTTGATGGTGCAGTGCAGGGACAGGTGCGGGTCGTTGAGCAGCCCCGCGACGCGCCGCTGGTACTGCGCGAGGCGCGTCGCGACGCCCAGGTAGCGGCACAGGAAGGCGCCGCCGCCCATGGTCGCTATGAACGCGTTGATGGTGCAGAGCCGCACGAAGAGGTTCTCGATCTTCAGGAGCAGGCCGTTGAAGTGGTGCCGGTAGGGGAGGAGGGGGAAGGGGGGCGGCCGCAGGAGGAGGACGGAGGGGGTGGGGAGGGGGGGGAGAAGGGGCAGGAGGGAGGGGGGGGGAGGGGAGGAGGAGGAGAAGGGGAGGAAGGGGAGGGGGGTCGATTGGCCGGGCAGGGGGGAGAGGAGGGAGGAGCAGAGGGCGTAGGACTCTGTGGGTAGGACGACGACTGCGACGGTGGGCTGGGGCTGAGGAGGGGTTGCGGAAGGGTCGTCCTCCTCGGCAGCGGCAGAGCAGGGACATGAGGGGGGCAGCGTCAGGGCTCCGAGGAGGCGGGACAAGTCCTCGATGTGGCGAGGCGCGCACACCAGCAGGGAGGGGGCGGAGGGGGTGGGCAGCGGCTCTCGCTGGGACGGAGGGAGGAGGTTGGAGTGGTCCATGGGGCGGTGCAGTGGACTGGATAGCTGGAGGCGAGGACCGAGGCTGGAGGGGGCGGGGGAGGGGTTAGGGGGGAGCAGGAAGAAGGAAGAAGGAAGAAGGTTGGAGGGGTTGAGGCGGGCTAGAGAAGAGCGAGCGGTCAGGACAGGTGGCTTTCGTGCTCACCGAGGGCAGTGCCCGCGACGATCGCCCGCGACGATCATCCCCAGCCTGTGCCGGTGCCCCAACCCCATCCTCCCTGCCCTGCCCAGCCCTGCCCTGCCCAGCCACCGAGCCAATCCAGCAGCATGGCACCGTCCACGACGCCCCCCTCCATCTGGTCGTCCCTGCACAGCTCCTCGGGCTCCTCGGCCTCGGGCCTCTCGGCCTCCTCGTCGTCGATCGTAATCCTGTCGCCGCCCTCTTCCCCGCTCCTCCCCTTCCAGACCCTGTGCGGCGGCGACTCAGCCTCTGCCGCCGGCGTGCTGCTGGCCTCGACGCTGAAGCCGGCCGAGGCCTCGCTGGATTCTGCCGCCGATTCGGCTGCCTCCGCCGCAGCCCCCGCAGCCCCCGCAGCCCCCTCCGCAGGGGACCAGCCCTCCTCCTCGCCCGCCCCCCCCTCTGCCGCTGTGTACGACCTCGTGCTGCCCGACGCGCACGAGCTGCTGTCCTCCCTCTCCCTGCCCCCCTCCACCCCCTACCTGCTCGACATCCCCCTCCTCCCCGACACCTGCCCCACGCTGGAGTCGCTCTCGCCCCTCGTCCAGTCCCTCACACACTTCCTGGAGCAGCACCTGAAGATCCCGCTGCCCCCCTTCCCCCCCGCCCCCTCCTCGTCCCCGGCCCCCTTCTCCCCCAAGCTGCCGCCCCTCCTGCTCGTGCTGTCCTTCGACCCCGCCACGTTCAAAACCTCCTACGTGGGCCGCCAGACCCTGGCCGCCGTCTCGGCGACCCTGCGCCACTACTCTGCGCAGCTCGCCGCCGACCTCCTCCTGCTGCCCCTGGACGCCCCCGCCTCCGCCCCCGGCCAGCCCCGGCTCCTCCGCGAGTGCGCCGCGCACCGGCTGTCGCCCCCCGCCTCCGCTGCTGCATCCGCCCCCCCCCCCTCGGACCCTTCGGCCCCCCCCGAGCTCCTCTTCTCCCCCGCCGGCTCCGCGTCCGCGGAGGACCTCTCCCTCTCCCGCGCCGCCGCCTCCGCCACCAACCTGTGGGACGCGTCCTCCCAGGACTGGGACGGGGTCGCGGCCGCCGTGTCGGCGCAGCCGTTCGGCAAGGCGTGGGCGCCGCCGCCCGCCGGGGAGGGCAAGGCGGAGCGCGAGCGGAAGACGGCCGAGATCCGCGGCTACGCGTGGATGGGCAAGCTGCAGGAGGGCATGGAGGTGGACACCAAGGACAGCGAGAAGGCGGCCAAGGCGGCGGCCAAGAAGACGCCGGAGAAGAAGGGGGGCGCGGACGTCAGCAGCTTCTTCGAGGACCTCTTGAACAAGTAGACGAGGGCGACGAGGCGCGTAGCGGTAAACTAGGTCTCGGGCTCTTTGTGTGTCGTCAACGAGTTACTGGCTGGGCGTTGGAGCGGGGTGTTCGGTTGTCGAGGTCCCCCTGGGCGGGCGGCGGGTGGGGGGGCGGCGGCGGGCGGCCGAAGGACAGAAAGACAAGAAGCACAAGGTGCACAAAAGCCCCTCAC
>BRYB01006580.1:8608-22197 GCA_030267505.1 Tetraparma gracilis | reverse complement strand
TCCTCCCCCCCCTCCCCCTCCCCTTCCTCCCCCCCCTCCCCCCCCTCCCCCACCCCTTCCTCCCCCCCCTCCCCCGAATCGGAGGCCTCGGATTCGGCCTCGGCCTCGGACTCGGACTCGGCCTCGGAGATGCCTCAGAAGAGGCGAAAGGAGTCCCTCCTCCTTGGGGTAACTGGCAAGGGCCGTTCGATGGTGGAGAAGCCTGTGGAGTTGACCCCGACTCAGAAGCTCAAGGTGGAGAAGCACAAGGCTTGGCTGCATGCCAACAACCCGGACGCTGCCCCCCTTTCTCCCGCCGCCTCCGCCTCCCCCCACTCCTCCCCCACTCCTCCCCGCAAGTCTCTGCGCGGCCCCTCCCCCGCATCTTCCCCCAAGCGAAGCAGCAGGCGCGCGTCCAGGTCCCCAAAGAACTCCCCCAAGTCCAAGTCTCGCAAGCCCCCCTCCCCCTCCCCCGCCGCCACGGACTCCACCGGCAAGGAGGTGTACCGTCCCTCGAAGCAGTCCCTCATGCTCGGCGTGTCGAAGAAGGGCCGGGAGATCGTGGGCAACCCCGACCACAAGGCCGCCGCCCCGGCCCCGGCCCCGGCCCCGCCCAAGGTGTCGCTGTTCGCACGGGACGCCGCCGCCCGCAAGATCAACAAGGCCGTGCACAATTACCTTATCCGGCTGCACGCGCACGAGAACTTCAAGAAGCAGTTCGCTGCCGTCTCCCGCATCGAGAGCTGGTGGCAGCGCCAGACCTCTCTCATCTTCGACGAGAACCCGAACTCCAAGTTCACGTACGGGCGCGAGCGCGAGCGAAACGAGCGCAAAGAAGTGGGAGGCTGACCAAAAGGGCCATCAAGGCTGCGGCAGAAGCGGGTTGCAGGGGGGGCTGTCGGGGGGAGACCTCCCGAACCCCCCCTGCGGCCGGCGAGGTCGTACACGTGCTCGCGCAAAGAAGTGGGAGGCTGACCAAAAGGGCCATCAAGGCTGCGGCAGAAGCGGGTTGCAGGGGGGGCTGTCGGGGGGAGACCTCCCGAACCCCCCCGCGGCCGGCGAGATCGCACACGTGCTCGGCCGCACATGCACCCCTGATCCCCCCAACGGCCGGCGCGAGCGAAGCGAGCAAGAAGAAGACGAAGGCGTTTGCCGCTGTGACTGCTCCTCTGGCAGAAGCGGGCAGAATCTCGGGCTGTCGGGGGGAGACCCCCCGAACCCCCCCTGCCGCCGGCGAGGTGGCCGATCCGCACGTGTGCCCTCCCTGCCGCCGGCGAGGTGGCCGATTCGCACGTGTGCCCCCTTTCACCCCCCCTGCCGCCGGCGAGGTCGCACTGGTGCCGGCGAGGTTGGGGTGGGCAAAAAATATATACACATGGGGCCCCTAACTAACTCTTCCTTCCTTCTGCCACCCGCTGGTATGGCGCTTCGTTCGCAGGTACGAGCACTTCGCCGCCGCGCTCTCCATCCAGCGCTTCTTCCGCGCGCGGGTGGGGCTGTTCCGCGTCGTCAAGGCGGAGCGTAAGAAGAGCCACTCCGCCGCGGCTTTCCTGCAGTCTTCCTTCCGACGCCACAGCACTCTCAAGGACCTTGCGGCGAAGCACACGGGTGCGGAGGCCATCCAGAAGCAGTTCAGGAGGAAGTCGATGCTCCGGAAGCAGGAGCTCCTTGACCACGACGGCAACAACAGCCTCCATTACGCCGTCATGTCCGCAAACAGCGAGCTGCTCCAGCAGCTGCTGCGCAAGGACTGGGACATCACCCGCACGAATGCGAAGAAGCAGAACGTGTTGCACATCGCGTGCATGAGCGAGCACAGCGGCGCCGCCACGTGCGTCGAGATCATCTTGAAGAAGCTGACTGACATCAACGCCGCGCGTCTCGTCGACGGCGCCCCGCTGCTGAACTTTGTCGCCGCCACGGACGAGACCGGCAAGACTCCTCTGCACCACGCGTGCATCCGGGGCGCGAAGGAGTCCATCCTGCTGCTTCTTGAGAAGGGCGCGGAGCTCGCGGCGTAAGTGCCCCCGCGCGACTGAAGCGAGCACAAGAAGAACTAGCGGCAGCGGCGCAGCAACGACCGACGCCAACATGGGCAGGAAAAGCGGGCGGACGCGCCAACAACCTCCTTCCCTTCCGCTCGCGAGCGGGCGGGCGCGCCAACGACCTCCATCTCATGCGCTCGCTTCGCTCGCGCGGAAACAACCTCCTTCTCCTGCGCTCGCTTCGCTCGCGCGCCAACGACCTCCATCTCTTGCGCTCGCTTCGCTCGCGAGCGGGCGGGCGCGCCAGCGTCCTCCTTCTCTTGCGCCCGCATGCGCTCGCTTCGCTCGCATGCGCTCGCCCCCACTAAACCACTTTTTGCTCAGGTACGACAACGACGGCAAGACCGTGCTGCACCACGCCGTGACGAACGAGCGCCACAAGGCCTGCCAGAGCCTGGTGGACTCTGGCTTCCCCCTGGATGCGGTTGATCACGACGGCTGCACCCCGCTGCACATCGCCTCCTCGAAGGATTTGTGGCGCTTCGGCCAGATGCTGATCCAGGGCGGCGCCTCCGTGGACTGTGTTGACTCCGCCTGCATGACGTCGCTGCACACCGCCGTGGCCTCCGGCAACAACAAGATGGCGCACGTGCTGCTGTCCGCCGGCGCCAACCCGAACCTCGTTGATGGAATCGGGCGCGCGCCGCTCCACATCGCCGTGGAGAACAAGGACGAGGCCTGCGTGCGCATGCTGCTGAAGAGCGCTGCCAACGTGAACATCCAGGACAGTGACGGCAACACGCCGCTCCACTGGGGCGCGATGGTGGACGCGAGGAAGTGCATCCAGTGCCTGCTGGAGTGGCGCGCGGACATCATGATGGTGAACAGCACCAACCAGCCGCCCAGTCAGATCGCCGTGAGCAACGACTTTGGCGAGTGCGTCCGGCTGCTGCAGAACGGCAACACGAATGCGGCGTCCGAGCTGGACCCGATGAGTTTCCTGATGGGCGCGTCACCGGCTGCCCCGGAGGAGAGCACCCCCCCCGTTGAGAGCAGTGCTCGCTCCGCTGGATCAGGCAGCGGCGTCTGGGCTTGCTTCGGCGACGACGAGAACCTCAGCATGCAGTACCCGGCGCCCGCCAGCCCCATGCCGAAGCTCTTTTTCGGCGGTTACGAGGGCCAAGACGTGGCCAAGGGTCGTCCACACGCCGGGATCCTCAAGAACAAGAACAAGAACAAGTAAACCCGTCCCCCACACCAACCCTCCTCTCCTCTCTCCTCAATGTAATATTTTCTCGATGTTGTTTGTTTTCTAACTAGAAGTTGTCTATGGTAGGGTAATGTATGTGTCCCTCCTCTCCCTCCTCCTCCGTGTCTCGAGTCGAGTCGAGTCAAGTCGGGTCGTGTGTCCTGTGCTTCCGTGCTACATCCGCTTGCAACCTAATGCTCCCTGCGGCACAAACTCGGCATAGCCATAGTTCCACTCTCCCCTCCCTTCCCTTCCCCCCCCCTCCCCTCCCCTCCCCTCCACTCCCCTCCACTCCCCTGCCCCCCTCCTTCCCTCCGCTTACGCGTCGAGACTGAACAGCATGGCGACACCAGCCAGGGTGCACCTGTTCCTGTCGAGCTGGTCCACGGTCAGAGTGGCCGTGAAGATGAACACGTGTCCCCTGTAGGTAGTGTAGTAGACGGGGCAGTTGTACAGGTGCGGCTCCGGCCTGATGTAGCCGACGGCCTGCGGGTCCCAGTCGGACTGGATCTGGACGGCCTTGATGTAGATGAGCGGCATGAGCGGGTAAAGCTCCTTGGGCTTGCTCTCGGCGACGGCGCCCTTGCAGCTGGTGCCGCTGACGTCCGTCTCGTCGTAGCCCTCGACGTTCCACCTGGCGCCCTCCATGTAGATGCCGTGGACGTAGGCGCCGTCCTGGGGGTAGCCCTTGGCGTCCTCCTTCTGCTGGAGCGTGGTGACGTGGGTCTCCGTGCTCATCTGGTCCAAAGCGCTCCCGGTCGAACGCGACACGACCTGCTTGATGGCCGTGAGGAACGACGTGGGGTTGAAGAGCGCGCCGATCCACAGAGAGAACGGGAGCTGCAGCGTGCCGGTCCACTCCACGAGCTGCTCGACCCTAAGCTGCGTGTCGGCGTACCAGGACATGAGGCCCTTGGTGGACGGCCACGCGACCAACTCCCAGCTCGCCTTGGAGTAGGGGTTCCGTCCGGGCACCTCGAAGATGGTGAGGGCGGTCAGCAGGTCCTCCATGGGCTGCGTCATGTTGAGCGCGCCGGCGAGGCCCTTGGTGAGCTCGTCGAGGGTGCTCGCGATGGTGTTGATGAGGATGTTCATCCGCCCGCACTCCTGCTTGACCACCAGCACGTACGGGGCCTGGGGTCCCGTGAGGAACTCCTCGGCCCTCTCGTCCAGGGTAATGAGGTCAAACAGGGCAGGCAGGCCTTCGAGGATGGTAGTGATCGTGTCCTTGACACCACCTCCTGCATCACCATCACCACCGCCACTTCCAGCACTCAGCCTCAGGATGGTGCCGAACATGTCGCTCGTGGCGCCCATGAGGTAGGCGATCTCGGAGTTCGGGTGCAGCCCGTAGAGGGGCGGCGCCTCCGGGGGGAGCTTGTCCTTGGTGTTGGTGATGTAGTCCGCGAACTTCATGCCCTCCGGGTTGGGGGAGGTGAAGCCGGGCGCGAAGACGCCCTCGCTCATAACGATGTCGGGCTGCATCAGGACGGCGAGGTACGTGTTGTCGACCTGCCTGTCCCAGAAGTCCGTGATGTGGCCTCCGTACATGATCTCTCCGAAGATGTACCTGAGATCCTTCCACGGCACGACCTCGTTGTCGTTGAGGTAGTTCTTGCACACGTCGGAGCAGATCATGAGATCGCCCGTGTTGAACGAGTACTTCCTGCTCCAGCCGATCTGGCCGAAGCGGATCCTGCCCACCATGACACTGTGGAAGAAGCACAGCGTGTAGAGGCAAGCCTTGTACTCGTTCTTCTTGGTGCACTCCTCGAGGTACTCGTCGGAGTACAGGGAGAAGGCCCTGACGATGTTACTCTTCAGGTCGGAAGGCGCCTCGTTCGCGACCTTGATGCAGCACTGGAGCAGGGACTCGGGCACGTTCGACTGGTAGGCGAAGCCCGGGGGCTCGCCGCTCACGAAGCACCTGAAGTCCTGGTGGGCGGTCTCGGCGCACACCTCGAGCTTCCTGTCGAGCTTGGTGAGCCACGACTGCATGAGGTGCACGTTCTGGAGCATGACCCATCCGCCCTTCTGCGACATCTTCTCGAGCATATTCTCGGCGTTGGCCTCCTGTCCCTGTCCCATGGAGATGTTCACGAAGGTGCCGGCCTCGGTGGAGATGCCGAGGTTCTTGCCGAGCGCCTCGACCATGGGGGTCGGGTCGACGCCGGGGAAGAGCACGAAGAACATGGGCGTGGACGCCGAGGACTCCTGGTACGTAGTCTTCATGTCGAACGGGTTCTGGAAGACGTACTCCTGGCCCATGGTCTTGCTGATGTAGTTGCTCATGGCGAAGGTGGCGCGGTCCGGGCGCATGGCGCGCACGAACACGAGCCTGGCCTGGTCGTCGAGGTTGGCCAGCGCGCCGGGGCACGGCACGCCCTCGGGCGCGGAATGGTTGTACCACTCCTTCCACTCGGCCGCGTTGGCCTCGAGGCTCTCGTGGAGGGTGGCGAACTCAGGCACCAGCTCGCTGATGGCGCCGTCCTCCAGTCCAAGCGTCTGCTGCAAGTTCAGGTCCGGCAGCCAGTCGGTAACCGCGGACGTGACGAGGCTGCCGCCGTCCGGGTTCTCCTCGGTGGGCTCGGCCTCGTTGGCCTTGAGCTTGTTCAGGAGCATGGAGTCGACGATGCCCTTGTTGATCTGCTTGTCCGCGATCTGCAGCGTGAGCGCGAACAGACTCACGACCGTGAGCTTGTCTTTCTCGAACAGGCCCCTCCTGATGTAGTTGAAGGTGGTGCTCGTGATGGTCTCGTACAGCTTCTTGCACCTCGTCTTGTAGTCGATGGTCTTCTCGATCTGGTCCTTCTTGCAGTACATGAGGGCGGGCTTGCCGTTGCCCATCTTCATGTCGGTCATCTCGATGACGTACATGCCGTCCTCCCTGATCTCGAGGACCTTGCCCACGCCGAAGACCTCAACGTCGCACAGGTCCCCGACCTTGCACATCTTGGCGGCCTCGGCGGCCTTCTTCTGCTGCATGTTGAGCATGAGGCCGCCCATCATGTTGGCCATGGCGTCCGAGCCGGGCGCGCTGTGGTGGTCCTTGTTGGCCTTGTCGGCGGCCTTGAGATCCGCGGGGCTGGCCCTGAAGGCCTCGCCGAGGATGTCGTTGTTCCAGCCGAACCTCTGGGTCATGATGATCTTCTTGACGTTGCTCTTGAGCTTCTTGAGCATGCTCATCTTGCCCTTGGGCTTGCCGGCACTCTCGGCCTCCTTGTCCTCGTGCTGGACCTTCTCGATGCCGGTCTGGAACACAACCACGAAGGCGTTGAGCGAGTAGATGTAGTACGTGTGGATCTTGACGAGCTCGTTCATGATGAAGAAGAGCTGCGCGCCGCGGCGGGCCACGGGGCGGTACTTCTCGGACGTCTTGTTGATGCTGATGGCGGTCTTCTTGCCGGCGGCGAGCTTGTCGGCGATGTCGTTGGCGACGCGCTTGGACTCCTCCAGGCCCTCGATCAGCGCGACATCCTCGGTGATGTCGCCCTCGGCCTCGGCCAGGCCCTTCAGAATGCCGTCCTCGAGCTCGGCGATCTTGACCATGAACTCGTTGGCCTGGTGGATCAGGCCGGCCTTCTGGGAAGCGAGCTCCGGGCGCTCCTTCCTGACCACGAGCGCGAGCAGCTGGTCTTCGAGGCCCTCGGGCGTGACCGCAAAGTTCACGAGCGTGCACTCGGCCTGGATCTCGGGCGCGTAGTTGGGGTTGGACAGCTTGGTGTGCATGTAGAGGCGGAAGTTGGGGTTGAACTCGACCTCGTCCTCGCCGAGCTTGGTCCAGAGCGCACCGCCACGCTTGAAGGTGGAGCGCTGGATCACGGGCATGATGATGGCGTCGATGGCCTCGCCCATGTTCTCGATGAGCATGGGGAAGCCGGACTCGAGGGCAACCTTCATCTTGGTGAGGAGGTCCTTGTTGCCCAGGCGAGCAATCTGCAGGGGCTTGTCCTCGGAGTTGGCGAAGCTCTTCACCCACGCCACGCCCTGCAGCTGCGGGTCGATCATGAGCGGGTAGCGCGCGGAGCGGCACACGATGGAGCCGTTCTCGGTCGACACGGGGTCGGCGGGCAGGCCCTTGGAGTTCCAGAGCGCCACCTCCGCATCGGTGGTGAGCGTGTTGAGCGGGTCGGCGGGCATCATCATGGGCAGCGGGTTGCCGTCATCCGCAGTCATGAGGATCGGCAGCCACTTGTTCTTGACAAGGTCGTCGCGGTACGGCTTGGTGAAGGGGCCGACGTACGAGATGAAGGCGGCGCCAAGGAGGGCGTCGCCGATCAGCAGGTACTTGTTGGCGGCGAGGTCCTTCACGCCCTGGTTCCAGCGCACGTTCTCGGACGAGAGGGCGGCAATCAGGCGGTTAGCCATGTCGAGCTTGGACATGCCCTTGGCAACGGTGGCCTCGGCGGTCGCCTTGGTCTCGTTGGCCTCGTTCAGCTCCGCCGTAAGGACGGCGAGCTTCTCCTGGAGCTCCTTCACCTGGGCGTTCACCTCGGCGAGCTTGGTGTTGGCGTTCTCGAGCTTGATGGTCATCTCGGCCACGAGCTTCTTCTTGGGCTCGACCTGCGACACAATGTCGTAGTACATGACGATGTTGATGACGAAGTTGCACACGCCGGCGGCGGCGGAGTTCTTGGTCATGATGATCTCGGGCTTGAAGAAATCCATGGCGAGGTACTGGCGCACCTCCTTCCAGTTCACCTCGGGCACCTGCTTGTCGTCGAAGGCCTGCTTGATTCCCTTGCAGTCCTCCAGGAAACCCTTGACGTCAGAGAAGATGGTCTTCTTGGCGGCGCCCCAGTTCTTGTCGTCGTCCTTCATCTTGCCGCTCTTCTGCACCTTGAACGACTTCGCGGAGTTGAGGGGCGTGCCGGCGAAGAGGGTCATGACGGCGGCGAACACCTCGGCGACTCCGGGGGGAGGCGTGGACATGCCCTTGCAGCTCTGCAGATCCTTGAGCTGGACCGTGTCGAGGGCCGCCATGGCGGCCTCGACGGCGGGGATGGCGTTGGCCAGATCCTTCTCGGCGGAGTCCATGCACTCGGTGACCTCCTTCTGGATGATCGCGACCTTGGCAGCCTCCTCGTTGGCCTTATCCGTCTCGAACTCGACCACGGCCTTCTCCTCAGAGACGACCTTGGCGATGCCGGCAGACTTCTCGGCCTTGCCGTTGGCGTCCTCCACCATGATGGCGAGGTCGGCCTTGAGCGCGTCGACGGAGTCCCCGCACTCCTTGAGCTTGGCGACTCCGTTCGCGAGACGGAAGGAGGCGGTGTCGTTCTCCTTGCGCTTCGCCTCCAGCAGCTTGGAGTAGCCGGAGAGCAGCTCCAGGTAAGACTTGGGCGTGGTGTAGACGGTCCTGTTCTCCTTCCTCTTGAACACCTTCGCGGCCTCGTTGACCGTGGAGAAGGAGGCGGGGAAGAACTTGGTGATGCCGAGCTTGATCTCCTCGGTGCCGAGGTCCATATCGGCGACGAACCTGAGCGCGACGGACGCGAGGGCCTCCTCGGGCCACGGCTGGAACCAGTCGATGGTGCAGCAGTTCACGAGCGCGGGGAACTTGAGGCAACGGTTCCTGAACGCGTCCCCGATGGGGGAGAAGCAGAGCACGACGTGCAGGTTCGCGCGGACCTGCGAGATGAAGTACTCGTAAAGGCCGGCGGGGTCGAGGCCCGCGCCGGCGGCCTTGGCCTTGGACACGCAGTCGTTGCACACGGCGTCGAGCTCGTCCTGCGCGTACAGGTCGGAGATCTTTCCGGAGGACAGCAGGTCGTTCATGTAAACGAGGAACTTCTCGTCGACGATCTGGTTGTCCGTGAAGAGCCACATGACGCCCTCCTGCTTCACGCCAGCAATGCGGTACATGGCCTGGATATCAGCCTTGAGGTCGTTGATGCCGTACGTGTTGGTGATCGTGATGGACATGGGCTTGAAGCCGCAGATGTGCGCCGAGAGGCGGGAGAGCGACTGCTTTCCAGAGCCGCCCACGCCAACGAGCATGCAGTGGCCGGCAGTGTTGTTGATCACGCGAGTGATGCGGCACACGTGGCGCATGGCGTCCTCGAAGAGCACGAGGTCCATGACGGCGTTCGTCTCGTTGTAGTCCTCGAGGGCAGCGTCGAGGCTCTTCTTCAGCACGTCGACGGACGCGACCATGTCGTAGACCGGGTCCTCGCCGAGGCCGTCCATGAAGTGGTTGAAGAGCAGGGGCGTGGCATTCTCGCCGGAGAACTTGGAGAAGTTGTAGGAGGGCATGGCGAGCTTGGCCTGCTTCTGGACGAGCTCCTGGAACTGGGCCTGGTGCTCGGGCGACACGAGCCTGTCGGCGTACACGCGCTCGCACTCGTGGAGCCACACGTTGGCGAACTTCTCGGCGGTGTTGAACCTCGCGGGGGTCGTCATGAGAAGACCGCCGAACACGGACGCCAGGTGGCGAAGGTTGAACACGTAGTGGAAGTTGGCGGCCGTCTTCCTGAAGGTGGAGGACACGGCGTTGTGCACGTTGAGGGTTCCCTTGATGACGTCCTCGCAGATGCCCACGATGGCCTTCTCGAACCCGTGCGACTCGAAGTGGCCGAGCAGGAACGTATTGAAGATGGTCAGGATGGAGTTCTCGTTGGGCGCGGACACGCCGAAGGCGGTGAACCAGCGCTGGAGGCGGGGGTTGATCAGGAAGGAGCCGGCGGTCGGGTTCATGGCCGCGACGTATTGGCAGCGCACGATCGTCTTGAGCGTGAGCTTCTGGATGTCGTACCAGTGGCCGTAGTCCATGTGCTGGCGCATGAGGGAGATGCCGGACTGCGTGTTGTAGGCGTCAACCATGGGCAGGTTGAGATCGTCGATGAAGAGGATCATGGTGTTGCCGTTGGACGGGCCGAAGGTGGAGCCGGAGAGCTTCACGAGGGGCGCCTCGAGGATGGAGCGCAGGGCCTCGCCGGACGAGTAGAAGTTCATCGACACGGACAGGGACTGGTAGGTGTCCTTGTCGAGGTCGCCGAGCATGCCGTTGATGAGCTGGGTCTTTCCCTGGCCGGCGCCGCCGCACAGCATGACGGGGTACGAGTTGCCGACGAGGGACTTCATCCAGAAGTCCACGGAGGCCGTCTCGCCGGTCGGGACCGTGAGCTCGGACATGGACATGGTCTTGGAGTCGAACCTGGAGCGAGCGAGAAGAAAAGAGAAGAGATGAGTTAGGAGGAGTTGGTGGCGTTGGATGTGTTTGCGGGGCTCACTTGACGTCCTTGAACACGGGGGACTTGTTCCACTCCTCGAACACGTTCGACTTGGGGTCGAGCCAGTAGTCGAAGACGGTGCCGCGGGGGGGGAAGGCGACGCCGCGGGACGACTGGTGGGACTTCCACCAGTCGCTGAACTTGGCCTTGTAGTCCGTGCCGTCGTCGCCGATGCCGAGGGAGGATCCGAAGGCCCAGATGGCGCAGAACACAAAGTTCGACTCGAGGGAGCGGGGCGCGGAGCAGATCTCGGGCGTGAGCACGCCCTGGAGCAGGCGCAGCAGGGACATGACGAGGGACGTCTCGAAGTACGGGACGAGCGTGATCATCTCCTTCTTGAGAACGCGCAGCGTCTCCGGGACGTAGTCCTCGAAGCACTTGGTGAGCGTCTCCAAGACCTGCTCGGTGGCGCCGGCGCCGAGCCACTCGGTGTCCGGGAGGGTCTTGATCCAGGAGGCCACCACGGCGCGCCACTGGAAGCCAGTGTCGGTGGAGATGTACAGGATGCCGGCGCGGGACACGGTCGCGGGAGTGGCGTACGTGAGGTCGCGGATCTCGAAGATCATGCGCATGTGCGGCTTGAGCGGGATGCGCTCGTTGGACGCGAGCGTGAGCATCCTGTTGTCGTCCATCACGGAGTTCATGGACTCGATCCAGTTCGCGTCGAGGTCGCCGTCGAGCAGGATCCACTTGGGGAACTCGTCGTCGATCTGGGACAGGTCGCGCATGATCGTGGACAGGAGGCCATCCTTCCAGTCGCGGGTCGCGAGGTTGATGTAGCCGTACAGGTCCTGCGTGTCCATGGTCTTGGGGTTCACGTCAACGATCTTGACGGGGCCGCCGCGCTCGGACTCGAAGGGGGTCGGGTACTTGATCTTGCGCGCCTCCTGCAGGCACAAGGTGCACGTGGACTTGCCGGCGGTGGGCGGGCCCATCGTGAACACGCAGTGACGGATGGCGAGCAGCTCGTCGAGCTGCACGCACTTGAGCACGAACGTCGGGTCCGGGTGCAGCTTGAGGGTCTCGCACGCCTTCAGGACGCAGTCCTGCAGCTCGAGGTCGACCTTGCGCTCCGGGTTGAGGCCGGGGAACAGGTCGCCGAGGAGGCCGTGGAACACGATCTCATCGACCTGCACGATCTTGGGCACGTTGAAGTCGCGGAGCGCGCGCATGAGCACGGCGTCCTCGGACGCGTCCGGGTCGCCACGCTTGAGCTGGCCGGCGACGACGAGCACAGACTTGATGGCACGCAGGCCCCAGTCGTAGTGCTCCTGCTTGGAGAGCAGGTCCTTGAGCAGGTTGTACAGCGTGAAGAACTTGGTGGCGAGCGACTTGGCGGTGGTGAAGCCCTCCGCCATCATCATGTTCTCGCAGATGAGCACGAGGTCGGGGACCATCACGGTCATGGGGCGGAACAGCGCCTTGAGGCCCTCGGGGAGGGCGGAGCGGCCGAGGTAGCCGGGGTTCATCGTGATGTACGCGCCGGTGGTCTGGTTCAGGGACACCATGTCGCCCTCGATCATGATCTTCTCGGAGCCGAGGGGCGCGTGCTTGTGCATCTTGATGCCGTCGGTGACGCACTTGTACTGCACGGAGCACACGGACAGCACCTCGGGGATGAGGCGGTTGAACTCGTCGAAGCAGCCCCAGGCGCCAGAGGAAGACAGGCCCTTGAAGATGTTGCCCAGGGACTGGTAGTCCATCTCGGGCGAGCAGTTGAAGACGTAGCAGCACTTGCCGAGCGCGTTGGCGAGGTCCTTGGTGGACTCCGTCTTGCCGGTACCGGCGGGGCCGGCGGGCGCGCAGCCCATGGACAGGTGCAGAGCCTGGGTCGCCGTCACGTAGATACGATCGGTGAGGGGGGTCACCACGAGGCGGCCGCCGTTTCCGAGGTACTCGAAGTCGTAGTAGAAGGAGGCGTTGAGGATGTAGCCCTTGCCCTTGGCCTTGTCGCCGTCGTCCTCGATCTTCTGCTTGAGCTGGGCCTGCCACTGGAAGTCGTCCGTCGCGAGCGCCTTCTCGAAGATGAGCTTCTCCACGATGTCGCGGGAGTGGGCGTCCATGGTGATCATGACCATCACGCGCATGCGGTCGCTCTTGTCGAGCTTCCCGGACGTGATCACGATGAGCTCCTTGAGCTGGTTCTTGATCTGGTCCGAGTTCTTGTCCATGGCGTTGGGGTCGGAGCCGGCGAGGATGGCGGCCTGGGCGGCCTCCGTCTCCTTGACGTAGTTCATCGTCGCGCACAGGAGGGCGATCATCACGGGGTCCGAGCGGTTGCCCTCCTTGCCGTCGAGCAGCCACTCGCCACGGGGCTGAGTGGAGTAGCGAGCGTACGAGCGCTTCAGGCACTTGCCGAGGGACGACATCTGCCCGTCGAGCGCGGCGCCCATGTAGTCCTCCACCTTGCCCTCGAGGGGGATGGGGGGCTCGAACGCGCACGTCTCCACGCCGACGCCGGAGATCCAGCGGGAGGCAGTGGGGCGCTTGCCCGCGGGGGGCGAGTCGATCTCGAACGTCTTGGTCTGCAGGCACACCTTGTCGACGTGCTTCATGATGATCGCGGGGTTGGACGCGTTCGACAGGATGTCGAGCAGGTCCGCCTCGGACACGAAGTAGAAGCGGGGGAAGAGGCGGCGCTTGCCGTCGATGAAGTCGGACAGCGCCTTCTTGCACAGCTCGTGGGAGACCACCATGGACTCGAGGGACTTGAGCAGGCCGTCCTTGTTGGCGGCGATGGCCGCGTTCTTGTCGGCCCACATCTGCTTGAGCGCCGAGCGGACCTCGGCGTCGACGACGGCGAACTTCTTCGCCGCCTCGGGCAGCTCCTTCTTCACCTCGTCGGACTGGATGAAGAGGGGCTCGAGGTACGCCCACATGCGCTGCAGCTCGGACAGAGTCGCGAGCACGTCGGAGAGCGTGACGAGCTGCTTCTGCCAGTTGGTGGACTTCTCCTTCCAGAAGTCGTAGCGGGACGCGACCATGCCCTGGAGGACCAGCAGGTCCGCCTCGAGGGCCTCGAAGTCCTGCGGGCGAGCGAGCGGAGCGGAGCGGAGCGGGGCGGAGCGGAGCGGGGCGGAGCGGAGTGGAGGGAGCGCAAAAGAAGAGTCAGCGATGTTCGGCGAGCAAGGAGTTTGGGGGGGG
>BRYB01006567.1:5189-15696 GCA_030267505.1 Tetraparma gracilis | reverse complement strand
CTCACCACCCTCCGCCCCCCCACCCACCCAACTAACCCCCCCCCCCACGCACCCCAAGGAGTACTTCAACCGCTTCAACGTGTCGTTCTCGGACGATGGGGAGGAGGTGTCCTTTTACGAGCAGTGGTGAGAGCTGATCTTGTCCGTCTGCCCCCTCCCTCGCACCCCCCCCTCACCCGCCACCGCCACCCAGGTACTACGTGTTCGACGAAGCCGCGTCCGGCGTCCGCAGCGACACCGAAGACGAGGTGACCCAAGCCAACCTCGTGATGCACGGCCTGCGCGCCTTGCTGAGCGGCTCCGAGGAGGAGATCACCGACGCTGTGATAGGCGGCATCCAGAACTCCACGGAGATCCCGAACTTCGAGAAGACGTCGCTGATCTCCAAGCTCGCGGACATGGACGGCTCCATCCCGGACCTCATCACCAAGGCCGCCATGTGCCTCACCGGCGGTTCCGCGGCCCTCGACCTCGGCCCCTTCCACGTGCGATCCCCCAAAGACCTGTACGAGGCGCGAGCGAAGCTGCTATGCGAGCGCAAAACAGAGCTAGAACTGCCCAACGATCGACGCCACCGACCGCGCGCCAACGACCTCCTTCTTTTGTGCTTGCGTGAATAAACACTCTTAATGAGCGAGCCCGCGGCGTTTTTCTTCTGTGCTCGCGACGAAAGTCTCAAGGTGTCGCTGCTGCTGCCGCTGCCGCCGCCGCTGCTCGTCTGCGGCAGAAGCGGGTCACGTCCGGCTTGTCGGGGGGACGACAACTCCCCTGCGGCCGGGGAGGGCGCGCATTTGGTGTTCGGTCGCACATGTGGTGCTCGCCCGCACATGCGTGTGCTCGCCCGCACGTGTGGAGCTCGATCGCACATATGCTCGCCCGCACGTGTGGTGCTCGACAGGCTGGGCTGGCGTTAACTCTTCTTCTGCTCGTTGTTCGTTCGCTTCGCTCGCCGCAGGTACTTCGGCTATGACGAAGACCCCACCCTCGGCGCCATCGGCGACCTCCTCTCCCAGTACGCACACTGCACGCCCTGCCATTTCCCCTCTTGCGCCGCTCACCCCCCCCCGCCCGCGCCGCAGGTACGCGCCCTCCCTCGCCACCAACTGGTCCACCGCGTCCCCGGGCCTGTCTGCGAACTCCTCGACGCCGCTGGACACGATGCGTACTAGCAACGTGCACACCATCTACACGGGCAAGGGCGACCTGAAGAAGCTGGGCAAGTTCAAGTACGTCCCCCGCCCCCCCCTGGAGCTCGCCCCCCGCTCCCCCCTGGAGGTCGCCCCCCGCCTCCCCCTCTCCCTCCCCCCCCCCCTATCACTCCCCCCCTGACACCCCGGCGTGCACATCAGGTACTACGCGAACATGACAAACATGTATGTGTGCCCGGCCGCTGCGAGCAACTGCGACTCCACCCCCCCGCCGCCGTGCTACGACGGGGTGTGCTACTGCCACCTCTTCCAGCACGAGTGGACGGAGGAGGAGGCGTACTGCCACGGGTACCTGCCCATGTGGGCGAACCCTGACGCGACGGCCATCGCGGGCACGGACGCGACGCAAACGGGGGAGTTCCCGATGAAGGACGACATCCAGGTGTTCATTTCGGACCTGTACCGCTCCAGCAAGCTGAAGTACTTTGGCGACAAGGACGACTTCCACGGCATCACCCTGCGCCGGTACGGGATCGACCCGATCGACCTCGAGAACGCCTTCGCGAACGTCTCCCAGGCGGACTTCTTCCAGTGGGGCTACAAGGGCATGGAGAACATGTCCGTCGCCGCCGGCCTGCCGCTCTTCGCCACCAAGCCGCACTTCCTGGACGGGGTGAGAGAGGGGGGGAGAGAAGAGGGGGGGGGGGGGGGGGCATCCTAACTAACGCGCTTCACTCACAACAGGACCCCGACCTCGTGAACGGCGTGGCGGGCATGAACCCGAGCGAGGACGCGCACGACACGTACGTGGACTTCGAACCCATCACGGGGGTCGCGTTCCGCGCCGCCAAGCGCCTGCAGGTAAGGGTGCGCGCGAGCGAAGCGAGCGCAAAGAAGAGGGAGCGGCAGCACCTACCATCTCATTATTTGGTGCGAGCGGAGCGCCACTTCTTTCGTGCGAGCGGAGTGGGCGGGAGTAGCGGGCGAGCGCCCGAACATCCATAGCTTTCGCTCGCGTGCGCTGTGCGAGCGGAGCGGGCGGGAGTAGCGGGCGGGCGCCCGAACATCCCTCTCTTGCGCTCGCGTGCGCTCGCGCCCCGAACAGCATCCGTATATTGCGCTCGCGCCCAAACAATGTCCTTCTCTTGTGCTCGCGTGCGCTCGGTTCTGGGAGACCGGTCGAGGCGTCCTCACCCTCCTCCGCCCCCTCCCCTCCCCAGGTGGCGACCGAGTTCACGCACTGGAAATTGCCGGTGTTCAAGGCCGGCACGGTGGTCAAGGAGGCGCTGAAGCTCAAGGGCCTCGCCGAGCTGGTGGATATCCTCGACTGCCTGGAGACGGACGCCGGGTACGCGCAGGTCCCGGGCGAAAACGCGACCTACATCCCGTACGGCTGGGCCGACGAGTACTACACCTTCTCCGACGACGACGCGGACGAGTTCAAGGCGTCCGTCTACGGCACCCAGGATCTCGCCGCGCAGATCGCGATCTACTGCGGGGTCGCGGCCGGCGTCGGGCTCCTTGCCGTCCTCACGCTCGCCGGGCACAGGAAGTGGGTGCGGGGCGAGGCGGAGCAGGACATGCGGGAAATGATGGAGCGGGAGCGGGATGGCACGACCTCGAGATGGACCAGGATAGGCGGGTCGGAGGGACCGGGCTCGGGGGCGTCTATGCGCTTCTAGTAGATACCGTCCTTTACTCGCAAAAGCACACTTCCAATTATCGCTGCCCTGCCCCAACCCCAACCACCCAACCCCCCCCCCCCTTCCCTCCGCCCTCAGAACCCCTTCCTCGCCTGCTCGTAAGCGAGCGCCGCCCTCGCGCCCGTCATGACGGCCTTCCTGAAGTCCGGGACGATGCACTCGTCCCCGAGGAAGAGGTCCGCGAAGGCCGCCGACAGCGCGTCGTCCTCGCTGCGGATCCGGCCCTTGCCGCCCGCGTGCCAGATCTCCACCGCGCCGTCGCCCCGGAGCACGATGCAGATGCGGTCCCCGGGGTCGAGGTCGTTGGAGGGCAGGCAGGTCTGGAGCTGCGTGATCAGCTTCTTGACCTCCTTCTTCTTGTCCAGGAGCTCCGACAGGCGCGGCTCGATGGCGTCGAAGATGCCCTGCTGGAACTTCTTGCCGGACAGCGCGCGCACCATCACGATGTCGAAGCGCTTGGACACGCCCGTGAGGATCAGCTGGTCCACGATGGCCTGCGTGGACTCGGGCGGGGTGTCGAACTTGGCCGCGAGCTGCCTGCGAGGCGAGCGGAGCGAAGCGAGCGAAGCGAAAAGGAATAGTTAGAGTTTGGGGTGCCCCGCTCCTCCTCAACCCGCTCCCCTTCGCGCCGCTCACTTCAGGTCCGCGTAGAGCGCCACTGCGTAGAACTTGACGAAGAAGCGCTGCCTCACGCCCATGCCGACGCACAGCATCTCCGGCTTGCCGTCCTCGTCGCCGCCGATCGCGGACTCGAACTTCGTCAGCTGCGGGCGCGGGGGACGGGCGGGCGGGGTTGGCTAGGGAGAGAGAGAGGATTGTTGCAGTCGCGCGCCGCCTCACCGTCTCCGGCTCCACCATCTTCCCCCCCCCCCTCCACGGCTCTCCCACCTTCGCCATGCTCGCGACCTCCACCACCTCCTTCGCACTCTTCTCATCACTATCCCCACTCCCCCCGTCCACCCCGCACGCGTCCTCGACGCACCACTCGCCCATCATCTCCGAGAGCGCCGCCGGCTCGTCCTCCGCCGCCGCGAGCGACGTGGGCGCCGCCAGGCGCGGGGACTTGTCCCGCTGCTTGCGCCTCGCCTTCTCCTCGCGCTGAGGCGCCGCGGGCGCGGGCTCCGGGGCGGCCGCGGCGGCGGGGGGGGGGGCTGCCTCGGGCTCCTCCTTCGCGGCCGGCTGCTGCGACTTCGTAGCGGGCTGCTTCGCGGAGGCGGGCTTGGGCGCGGGCGTCTGCTTGGTCTTGAACAGGCCCCCCAGCTTGGCGAGCGGGCTCCCCAGCTTGGCGAGCGGGCTCTTTGGCTTGCCCTTCTGTGGCGGGGGGGCGGGGGAGGAGGGGTGAGAGGAGATGTTGTGACATTGGTGTTTGTTGAGGGGGGGGGGGCGCTAAACGCACAGCGGCAGAAGCGCACCTGGGACGACGTGGAGGAGCTCATGGGGGACGGTGGAGGAGCGGTGGTTTTGTGTGTGGTATGAGGTAAAGTGGGGTTTTGAGGGTGAGGGCATAATCCCCCCCCCCGGTCCCCCCCCTCCCCCCCCATCCGACCCACCCCTGCTCCGCAGCATGCACGCCCGCCCTAGCTCCTCGTCCCGCGCACCCCCCCTCCCCCTCCTCCTCCTTCTCCTCCTCCTCCTCCTCCTCCCGACCCTCTCCCTACCCCTCACCACTCCCTCTGTTAGGGTTCCCTCCCCCCCCGCTCCCGATTTTGCTGCCACGGCCCTCCCCTCCCTGCTCTTGCTCCCGCCCACCGCCCCCGTGCTGATCTACGACACCACGCTCCGCGACGGCGCGCAGGGGGAGGACATCAGCCTGTCGGTGGCCGACAAGCTGTCGATCTTCGCGCGGCTCGCGGACTTCGGCGCCGACTACATCGAGGGCGGCTGGCCGGGCAGCAACCGGAAGGACGCCGAGTTCTTCGCGGCCGCCGCCTCCTCCCCCGCGTTCCCGAGGCTCGTGGCGTTCGGCTCGACGAGGCGCAAGTCGGGGGAGGCGAGCAGCGACCCGCAGGTGGCGGCGCTGCTCGCGGCCGGGACGGAGTCGCTCTGCATCGTGGCCAAGGCGCACCGGTGGCAGGTGACGGACATCCTGTCCGCTTCCCCGGAGGAGAACCTCGCGATGATCGAGGACACGGTGTCGTTCTTGTCCGCGGCGCCCAACAGCAAGCGCGTGTTCGTGGACTTAGAGCACTTCTTCGACGGCTACAAGTGGGACGCCGGCTACTCCCTCGCGTGCTGCCGCGCGGCGATGGAGGGCGGCGCGGCCAGCCTCGTGCTGTGCGACACGAACGGCGGCACGACTCCGTGGGAGGTCGCGGAGATCACGGCGGCGGTGGTGGGGGAGTTTCCGGGGGTCGGGGTGGGCGTGCACTGCCACAACGACATGGAGATGGCGGTGGCGAACAGCCTGGCGGCGGTGAACGCGGGCGCGAACCTCGTGCAGGGCACCATCAAGTGAGGCCCCCACGAGAGCGAGCGCGTCAACGACGCGAGCGAGCCCCAACATGCGATTGCGGCAGCGGCGCACCAACGACCGCCTCCTGCGCAAGCGGAGCGGGCGGGAGAAGCGGACAAGCGCGCGAGCAACCTCCTTCTCTTCCAATCGCTTTGCTTGCTCGCTACCTCCTTCGCTTCCGATCGCTTTGCTTGCTCGCTACCTCCTTCTCTTACGCTCACTTTCCTTGCTCGCTACCTCCTTCTCTTGCGCTCGCTTTGCTTGCTCGCCCCCCTTGTCCCCCCCTCTCCTCTTTACCCCCCCCCC
This sequence comes from Tetraparma gracilis, assembly GCA_030267505.1. NCBI lineage: Eukaryota > Bolidophyceae > Parmales > Triparmaceae > Tetraparma > Tetraparma gracilis. The sequence goes on along the minus strand of BRYB01006567.1, from coordinate 10,087 downwards.
CCCCACCCCCAGCGGCATCGGGGAGCGCACGGGCAACGCGAACCTCGTGTCGATCATCCCATCCCTGGGGCTCGTGATGCGGCGTACGCTGCGCTGCCTGCCCAACCTCCCGCAGCTCACGGACCTGTCCCGCTTCGTGTGCGAGGTGGCGAACCAGCAGCCGCGCGCAAGCCAGCCGTTCGTGGGCAAGAGCGCGCACGCGCACAAGGGCGGGCTGCACGTGGCCGCGATCCAGAAGAACCCGTGCGTGGGGGGCGAAGCGAGCCGACTCTTCGAGCGCCCTCTAACTTCCTCCCCCTTCTGCCAGGTACTCGTACCAGTTCATCGACCCGGCCGACGTGGGCAACAGGCAGCGCGTCCTGGTCTCCGAGCTGTCGGGCAGGCAGAACATCCTCAGGCAGGTGAAGGAGATCGGGCTGGGCAACGAGGAAGAGTGGGCGGGGGGCAAGGCGTCGCTAATTTTGGAGAGGGTCAAGGCGCTGGAGTCGATCGGCTTCTCGTTCGAGGGCGCGCCTGCGTCCGTGGAGCTGATGCTGCTGCACGCCGGCGGCACGTACGTGCGCGAGCGAGGCCCGCCGTCCTTCTCGTTGCGCTAACCCCACAACCACTCCTTACCCACCCAGGTACTGCTCGCCGTTCCGCGTGCTCGATTTTTCGCTCATCGTCCAGGACACGCACCTGGACTCGGGCAGCCGCGTGGTGGAGAAGCAGCGCCGCCGCTTCGGCATCAACGGCGCCGACGCGAGCCAGCTGCAGAGCGGCAGCGTGCGGGCCACCGTGAACGTGCGCACGGTGAACCCCAAGATCCTGCTGCCGTTCCCGGAGTGCGAGCTGTCCGCCGACGAGGACCCGGTGATTGAGCGGCTGGACGTGTCGGACGGCAACGGGCCGGTGGACGCGCTGTCCGCCGCGCTGAGAAAGGGGCTGGAGCCGTCCTTCCCGCACCTTCGCGGCGTGACCCTTAAGGACTTCAAGGTGCGCCCCCCCGTGCGCGTAAAAGAGAGCTAGCGCGCCAGCGAGCGGGCGAAGCGAGCGCTAAAGAGAAGGAGCAGCAGCGGCTCGTCGACGACCCTCTTCTCTTTTGCGAGCGCCAAAGAGAGGAGCGGCAGCGGCGCGTTGACGACCCTCACGACTCTTGTGCTCGCTTCGCTCGCCTTGTGCTCGCTTCGCTCGCCTCCCCCCCCTTACGCTCGTCCCCCCCCCCTTACATCTCCCCGCCCCGTGCAGGTGCGCATCCTGGACGACTCCGCGGCGACGAGTGCTGCTGTGCGCGTCCTTATATCTATGGAGGAGGAGAGCAGCGGAAAGACCTGGGACACGGTCGGGTGCGACCGCAACCTCATCTCGGCGTCCATGAACGCGCTGGTGGACGGCTACGAATACGCGTGCATCCAGCACTCCTCCGCGTGCGCGCTCTGCGAGGAGCCCGAGGCCGGCATGAAGCTGCAGATGGAGAAGGCTTGAAGATTATTTCTAAATGGGTATTACTGGTGCACCTATGTTTTGTTACTGAAAGAAGCGCTGGTCGGTTGAGTTGGGGCTCTTCCTCGTCTCAAGCTTCTCCTTGAGAGCGGTCTGCCTCTTCTGAAATTTCATGCCCCCCCCAACCGCCTTGCCCCCCGACGTCTTGATCTGCGAGAGAAGCGAGCGAGCGAGAGAGCGAAGGAGAAGGAAGGGTTAGGGGTGCGGCAGAGCGGGTCGTTTTCGGGTTGGTATGTTAGCGAAGGAGAAGAAACGGGTTGGGGGGGGGGAATGCGGGTCACGTCGGGCGGGGTCGGAGTGGTACGTGAGCGAAGGAGAAGGAAGGGTTTGGGGGGGGGTGCGGGTCACATCAGGTTGGTAGGGTGCGTCGGGTTGGTACGTGAGCGAAGGAGAGGGGGGGGATGCGGGTCACGTCGGGTTGGTAGGGTATGTCGGGTTGGTACGTGGGCGAAGGCGAAGGAAGTGTTGGGGGGGGGGTTGCGGGCCACGTCGGGTTGGTAGGGTGCGCCGGGTTGGTAGGGCTCGTCGGGCTGGTAGGGTGCGTCGACGTACGTTGAGCGGCTTCCCCGGGCTCGCGAGATCCTCGGTGGAGAACACGTAGAATTCCGTCTTGGTCTTGTCGTCGTAGAAGCTCGGGACGATGTTCCTCTCTCCGAGCTCGTCCGGCTTGGGCCTCGTGATGAGGTGGTTGCTCAGCCGCCGGCGCGTGTGGGCGACCCTGTCCGGCTCGATCATTGACGGGTGGTGGTGGCTGTGGTACCTGTGTGCGAGGTTAGCGCTTGAGGCTGGCGTGGTTCGGGCTGGGGCTTAGGCGTTGGGGGTTGAGCGTACTCGTCGGCAACCGCCTCCCGCTCGAGCTGCGACCTGCTCTTCGTCCCGAGCTTCTTGACGTTGAAAGTGGGCCTGCTGTGGTCGCCCTCCCTGAGCCCGCTCGCGAAGGCCGCCACCTGCGCCTCGTTGGGGCCGGAGTTCCTGACGTTCGTGATGCCCCTGTACGCGGGGTTCTTCTCTGCCACGTGCGACTCCCCTGCCAGCAGAATTCCCTGCTTCTGGACCTCGCTCCTCTCCGGCCGCATCAGGAGGCGAGCAGTGAGCTCCTCCTGCTTCTTCTTCCTCCCGATCTGCAACCCCCTGTGCGCGAGGCGGCTCTTGGCGGGGTCTGCGCTGGGCAGGATGTTCTGGGCGGCGAGGCGGGAGGCAGAGGGCCGGGTTTTGAAGTGCTTTGTGAGAGTGTCCTCCCTGGAAGCGCCCCGGAGGGAGGCAACAAAGTTGGAGTTCATGGCTGCTTCCTGTGCGCCCCCGTGCGTGCCGGCTTGGCTCTTGTAGAACGTGTCCAGCTGTTGATGCGATGCGAATCCGGGTTAGTGTAAAGAAACCAACAACAGGTCATGGACGCCCCCCCTCCAACCCCCCCCCCCCCCCTTCCTAACCCCACCTGGTGGGTCTCGACAGATTGGTGATCCTGGTGGTCCGCGTTGGTGGGCGATGCCCGGTTGTGCGACGACGCAGTGGGCTGCAGGAAGTGCGACATGTCTCGCGAATGGTCCTGAATGCGAAAGAAGAGGAGTATGCTCTCGAGGTGTTCCCAGGATATCGAGCCCCAGATCCAAGAATAATGATGGAGCCAGAGCGCGGCGTCGCTGTTTTCGTCATCTTACGATAACGCCAACCCAACGCAACACTTCCCTCCCCACCACCTCAGTGCTCCCCTCCTCCATCGCCCACCCCATCCTCCCCCCCATCCCCAAAACCCTACCCCCACCCCCCTCCAAAAGCCCCCCATCCCCCCCCCCCCCGTCCCCGGACCCTCTCCCACCCTCCAGTCCCCTCCCCCCCCCCCCCCACCGTCCATGGGCAGTGGCAAGTCCAAGGCGGCGGCCAAGCCTTATTCGCAAGAGAAGCCGATCGAGAAGTCCCCCCCGACCCCAAAGGATCGATCAAGGTCCCGGTCTGCGAGCAAGGAGAGCTTCAGTGAGATCTCCAACCCGAGCGCGCGGGAAGAGGGGAGCAGTACTGGCTCAGTGGAGTACTCCCGGCGGGAGCAGGCTCTGACGGCGCTGGAGTTCGAGGATCAGATGACTCTCATCACTCAGTACAAGGGCAGCCTGCGGGAGAGCCATAAGGACATGCAGTGGGCGAAGTGCAAGAGCATTGCCGACGTGAAGGCCCAGGCGGAGGAGGCGAGCAAGGACATGCCCAGGATGAAGAAGCTGGTGGTGGACTCCGGCAAGGTGGAGGTGATGACCGCGGCGTGCCAGTGGGAGACCTTGGACTACTGCCTGTGCAAGCAGCACAACTCCACGCAGGTCGGAAGCGCTCCCTGCTACGTGCTGTACACTCAGAAGGCGAAGAAGGTGAGGGGGGAGATTGTGGAGGCGTACGAGGTCGTGTTCGTGCGGTACGAGAAGTACGCCGAGTGGAAGGGCGTGATCCGCAGACTCCCGGAGGCGGTGCGCGATGGCCTGCGGGTGGGTGGGGAGGGGGAGCTCTGGCGGATGTACCACTCCACTGGCTGCTTGCTGCTCGCCAACCCCGACGCGACGGCGCCGCACCGGGCTAGCCAGCCGGGCCACCCCCTCTTCAAGGCGATGGCTAAATTCCTCAGGTGAGCGCGCGAGCGAAGCGACAACGCGACTGGGAGACGGCGCTCTTCTCTTCTCGCCGAAGCGACAACGCGACTGGGAGACGGCGCTCTTCCCTTCTCGCCGAAGCGACAACGCGACTGGGAGACGGCGCTCTTCTCGCCGAAGCGACAGCGCGACAGAGAGACGGCGCTCTTCTCTTCTCGCCGCAGCGACAGCGCGATAGAGAGACCCAAACCCTTTCTCTTCTCGCCGAAGCGACAGCGCGACAGAGAGACCCAAACCCTTTCTCTTCTCACCTCCGCCCGCCTCTCTCGCACTCGCGCAGGGACACGCACACTGCCATCGACATCCTGGGCAACGCGCACATCCTGAAGATCGCGGCGGCCGCGGAGAAGCTGGAGCCCATGGTGCTCTACGAAATCGCGCACGACCACGAGGTGTTCGAGGCGGCCAACGTGGACTCCCGCACTACCACCGCGTACGGGTCCTGCAAGGACGGCGTCACTATCCTGTACGAGAACGACTGCAAGGTGATCAGCACGCACGACGAGGCCAACGGCAGCGTAGATTCCTACGCCATGATCACGCCCGACACCCTCAACATCTACGCGATGCCCAGCGACTACTACAATTCCCTCGAGCCGGAGCAGTCAGTGTGAGTCGCGTGTGCAGGCGAGCGAGTGAAGCGAGCAAGGTAGAGCGAGGTTGCGGCCTTGGCGAGCAGAGGGGGGAAGAGCTGCTCCAGTGCCGAGCGAGCAGAGGAAAGGGCTGCGTTCGTGCTCGCGCATATGAAGAGGTGCTAGCTCTTGCTCCCCCTCCCCCCCCTCCCCC
>BRYB01006525.1:8347-19541 GCA_030267505.1 Tetraparma gracilis | reverse complement strand
AAAAATTCGAATTTTCGTGAAAATCGTGTTTTCGGCTTGAACTTGAAGTTCAATTGTGTTTTTGCGTCATTAAAAATTAACTGTTGAACGCGCCTGGTCATTGCGGTTCTAACGGTATGTCGGACGCCCTCATCGGAGCTAGTCTCGACGAGATACGGCCAACCCTAATCCGAGCGAGGGTTAGCGAGTGCGGTTCTCTAGCGCCTAGCGAAATCATGCGAGGTCGGGCGTGACTGCACTGCGAGCCCCGCTGCAGTCGCCGATAGCGGTCGCGCAAACCATTCGTGCGCAGTGCCCAGAACCGCGCGAACGGCGCAAGAGAGTGACGGTCTCCTCGGCAGCCTTGCGAACGGTTTGCGAGCGGGCATCACGTCCTTGGGGGTGAGCGAGCGCCACTCCCTCCTACGTGTCCCGTATTGCTGAGATGAGAGCTCGACAAGGATGAAACAAAGCTGCGGCGAGCGACGCGGAGAGGGAGCAAGAGGAGCGATTGGGTGGAAGAGGCGTCCAGCTTCGTCGAGAGTTATCCACGAAGCGAAGGGCAAGACACGCACGCACGGATGATACGAGTATGCGGCAGCTTTGCCTGGGCGAACGCGAGCGGGTCAAGGACTCGCGCGTCCTCGGCTAGTATTAGCTGCGCCCTGTCGTCAATTTAGTTTCAAACCGCCAAACATTATTTCCTTCCCCCCGAACCTCTCCGCCCCCCCACTCTGTACAATCGCTACCTGTGGTCGAGTTTGGTGCTGAGCGTGGACATGGCCTTGGTCTTGCCGTCGGGGATCATGAAGAGCTTGATCTCCTTGCCCTCGCCCTTGCCGCCGTAGACCTTGTCGCACCTGTAGAGGCCCCTGCGCTCGATCTGGATGACGTCGTCCTTCTTGAGGTTCTTGATGTTGGCGTCGCACACGGCGAACATGCTCGCCAGGTTGTCCTCGTTGATGAAGTCCTTGAAGTCCTCGCCCTCCTCGAGCTTCTCCTTGTTGATGAGGTTGTCGAACTCGAAGAGCTCGGCGCGGATGTTCTGCGCGCTCTCGGACAGCCAGGTCATCTTCCTCTTGGGCAGCTTGGGGTCGGCGTCCTTGGCGAACTCGCCCTCGTACCTGCGAGCGAACGAGCGCGCGATCGAAGCGAGCGCAAAGAGGGAGACAGGGTTAGGGAGGGGGGCAGCAACGCTGGGATTTGTGTTGAGTCGCGTACATGCTCGTGGCGTCGTCGGCCTTGGTGATCTTCACGACGCCCCACCTCATGAGCGTGATCTCCTCGCCGACCTGCACGCCGGAGAGGTCGGAGGACTCGGTGTAGACGGTGTTGGAGATCTGCGCGAGAGCGAAGCGAGAAGGGGGTTAGGAGGTGCGAGCGGAGCAGCATACCAGGGGGCGAGCAGCGAGCGAAGCGAGCAGGGAGAAGGTGCCCGTCTGTGGCGAAAGCGGGTCCCAAGTCTGCCCTTCGAACTCCCCCAGGCGTAAATTTCTTCGCACGCGGCCACCAGACTCGCGCGCGGGCCCCAAGTCTGCCCTTCGAACTCCCCCAGGCGTAAATCTCTTCGCACGCGGCCCCCAGACTCGCGCGCGGGCCCCAAGTCTGGTTGTCGAGGGCGGACCCCCCGAACCCCCCCTCCGACGTAAATGCCCTTCGCACCCGCCCCCCAGACTCGCGCTCACCTTCATGAGCCTCTTGCCCATCTCCGGGAACTTGGGGTGGCAATCGGTGGTGAGGAAGGAGTTGGCGTCGGGCGCCGGCACGTTGGAGATGGTGAGGGTGGCCTTGCCCTCCTCGCTGATGGCCATGAAGCGCGGGGACTTGTCGTCGATCTCCTTCTTGTTCTCGGCCCAGAACTTGGACCACTGCATGAGCGTGATGTTCCTCGACGCGCCCTGGCCGAGGATGTAGCGCTTGAGGGCGGTGATGTTGATCCCGCGCCGCACGACGCCGCGCACGGTGGGGAACCTGGGATCATCCCAGCCGGTCACGTGCCCGTTCTCGACGAACCACGTGACTGCGAGCGAGCGAGCGAGCGAAGCAAGAGCAAAGAAAAGTTAGTGGGCCTTGTTGGCGCAGACCGGGGCATGAGCGAGGGTCGAACGTACGCTTGCGCTTCGAGAGCTCCGTGTACATGAAGTTCATGCGCGCGAAGCCGTGGATGCGCACGCGGCGCAGGCGCACCGCGTTCTGGACCCACGCGTACCTGGGCGAGCGAGCGAAGCGAGCGCAGAAGAAGAGTGAGCGCGGCAAGAGAGGTGTGGTGCGCGAGCGAAGTGTGCGCGAGCGAAGCGGGCGCGAAGGAGGAGTGAGCAGGGGGGCGGCGTTCTTCTTTTGCGGATACTCCTTGCGTTCCTCCAACTTTTGCGCTCGCGTTCCACCGCCTTTCGCGCGTTCCTCCTTCTCCTTTTTTTGGGCTCGCGCCGCCACTCGTCTCCACTCACTGCTCGTCGCGGTCGTTGTACTCGGTGGTCCTGAGCGCGTGCGTGACGCCCTCGACGCTGTCGACGATGGGGCAGGCGAGGTCGTAGGTGGGGTACGCCTTGTACTTGTCGCCGGAGCGGTGGTGCGGCGTGGTGTTCTGGCGGAAGGCGACGGGGTCGCGCATGGTGCCGTTGACGCTCTGCATGTTCACCTTGAGGCGCAGGCACCACTTGGCGCCCTCGGCGGAGCCGGACTCCATGAGCGCGAAGTACCTGAGCGAGCGCGATTGACAGAGTTAGCGAAGGCCTGCCCCGCCCCCCCCCCCACCCGACGATTGTGAACGCACTTCAAGTTGTCCTCCACGGACAGGTCCCTCCTCGACGAGTTCTGCCTGGCCATGCGCTCGGCCTGCATCGCCTCCTGCGGGGTGTCGTCCATGAAGGCCTTGCCCTCCCTGACGAGGTCGAGCGCGTACTCCCTGATCTGCTCGAAGTAGTCGGACGTGTACGTGACGATCTGTGTGCGAGCGAAGCGAGCGCGAAGGAGAGGGCAAGCGAAGAGGAAGGAGAGAGTGAGCGTCGGAGGCAAGGTTCGGTTATGGGTTAGGGTGGAACCTACGTCCGGGACGACCTCGAGCTTCGCGAGGTCCTCGATGATGGCCTGCTGGTACTCCTCCTTCTCCTTGCTCGGGTTCGTGTCGTCGAAGCGCACGATGAGCTTGCCCTTGTACCTGCGAGCGAAGCGGCATGAAGAGAGCACAAAGGAACAGTTAGTTAGGAGCGAATGTGCAACCTCGCCAGCCGCGGGGGGGACGAGGGGGCACGCGAGGCCGAGCACATGTGCGAGCGAGCTCTGGGGGCCGCGTGCGAAGAATTTACGGGCAGGGGGTCTCTTCCCAACAGCCCGAGATTCTGCCCGCTTCCGCCGCAGAAGAGCAGCCGCAGAAGAGCAGAAACAGCAGCAGCGCCTTCTTCGAGCGAGCCCACGACAGACGGATAGCAGCAGCCCGCGCTCGCTCGCCCATGATGAGAGACGGATAGCAGCAGCGCCTTCTTCTCGCTCTCCTCGCACGCGCCCCTTGATTCTGCCCGCAGACGGCCTTTTGGCAGGCCTAGCCAAGTTCTATCGCACGTACCTCCTCGCGAAGTAGTCGTTGAGCAGCACCGCCTTCGCGTGCCCGATGTGCAGGTAGCCGGACGGCTCGGGGGGAAAGCGCGTGCACACCTCGTACCTGCGAGCGCGCGCGCGTCGAAGAAAGTTCTCCGGTTAGCTTGTGTGATGGGCGTGTGTGATCGGGCGCCGCGTCGCTCGTCGCGCCCGTACGGAAGCGCCCCCTCGAGCATGTGGCAGCCGCTCACGAGCGGCTCGAGCACGTCCTTGGCGGCGAACTCGGTGCTGCCGTCGATCCCGGCGACGAGGTTGCGCGCGCGGAGAACGGCGGGGGAGGTGTCCATGGCGGTGAACCAGCGGAGCGCGGCGGGAGGGAAGCCGGAGGTGTCCACCGCGCCGGGGGCGGTGAGGCGGTCACCGCCGCCCAGCGCCTCGAAAGCGGCGACGTCAGCGAGGGTCGCGGCGGCGCCGACGAGGAAGCTGGAGTTGGCGTCGGAGAGCGCGGCGTCGACGGACGCGAGCAGGGAGGAGGGCGCGGCGCCCTTGGCCTTCGTGGCGTACTCGACCCACTCGGAGATGCGGGCCTCGGCGATGGGGTTGGCGCTGCCGAGGAAGGGCGCGGTGAGGTCCGCGCGCGGGTGCGTGGACAGGAAGTAGCGCGCGCACGTGAGGTCGCCCTGGATCACGGCGTCGGCGGTCGTGCCCCGGCCGTGCGTGCCGAGCGCGGGCCCGGAGCCGCGGTAGATGTCCATCTTGAGCTTGAGGTCCACGTCGATCCCGAGGAGGACCGCGGAGAGGAGCGTGATGAAGGGAATGGGGTCGCCGGCGTTGGGCGAGAAGCACAGCTGCAGCGGCTCGATCTTGCCGAACTGCGCCTTGGGCTTCTTCTTGCCGCTGACCGCGGCCTTGGGGGCGGCGGCCTTGGGCGCGGCGGCCTTGGGCGCGGCGGCCTTGGGGGCGCCGGCGGCGGCGGGCGGCGGCTTGTTGGCGGCGGCGGCGTCGGGCGCGGGCTTGCCGGCCTTGGCGGCCGCCTTCTTCGCGTCCTTCTCCGCCTTCTTGGCCGCCTTCTTGGCCAGGCTCTCCGCGGTCGGCGCGTTGGCCTGCGCGTTGGAGGCCGCCGCGTTGGGGTCCTTCTCCTTCTTCTTCTTGTCCTTCTTGGACGCGTTGGGGTCGAAGGGCTTGCCGTCCGGCCCGATGCCGCCGTTGTTGGCCGCGTACTCCGTCTTGGCCGCGAGCAGCGAGGCCACCGCGGCCTTCACCTCGTCGGCGCCCGCGCCGGCCTTCTTCAGCTCCACGACCTTGGCGGCTGCGGCGTCCGCGGCGGCCTTCAGCTCTTCGAGGTTGGCCATGCTGGGTCTGCTGCTGGGTCTGCACGAGCGGGCACGAGAGCGGGAGGGCGGGAGAGCGGGAGGCGGGGCAGAGTTAGGCTTAGCGTGGGTGGGAGGTGGGAGGGGGGAGGGGGGAGGGGGTTGGGGCGAGGGAGGCTGGTGAGGGAGGCTGTGTCGAGGCAAGCGTGGAGGCCTCCGTGCTCGACGATCGATCGTGCGCTGCGCCAGCCTTGACGCCAGCCGGGCTCAGAGGACAGGGTCCGCTCTAATATGGCGCGGGGGAGCGAAGAGCGGCGACAGGGGGCGGCTCGCTCACTGGTGCTGGGGTAGGTTGTGGGTCGCACGTGGTATGCCGTAGCGAGGAGGAGCTCTAGCGAGGAGCCCTGCGCTTCGGCCCTCGCTTGCCGGCCTCGGCCTCGGCACTCTGTCGTGGTACGAAGCACCAGAGCCGAGCCAACCCCCTCGCCGAGCCAACCCCCTCACCACCCCCTACCCCCCTACCCCGCCTCCTAACCTCCCCCAGCTTCTACCCGCGGCCCCCAGCTTCATGTCGACCTACAGGCGCGTCCCCCAGACCGCCAGCTCCTCCGCAGCAGGCCCCTCCGCAGCCGAGAAGCGCCGGCTCGCGCAGGAGCGCTCCAAGAACGCGGAGATCATCTCCAACAAGATCCACGCGCTCTTCTGGGTGGTCCTCGCCGGCTTCACGCTGATCCAGACCAACTTCCTGCACAGGTGCTTCGCCGACCCGGAGGTCAACAGGCTCTTCTTCAACGCCTCGCTCGCGCTCATCGCCGTAAACGGCACCCTGCTGCTCTACCTCGCCGTGTACCTGCCCTACGTCGCGCGCGTCACGCTCCCCTGGGACGTGTATTGCCCGCGCGTTATCCCGACCATCTGCGGCCTCTCCCTCGTGTGCGCCGGCACGCTGCTGAAGGCGCTGTGGCCGGTCTGGGGCTTCCTCACTCCCTTCATTCTCGTCAGCGTGGGGATGGGTGTACGGAGTGCAGCGAGCGAGCGAAGCGAGCGAGCGAGCGAAGCGAGGTCTGGCGAGCGAAGGTCTGGGCCCGAGCGAAGGTCTGGGTCAAGAGCGTGAGGAGCGTTAGCGGGTAGCTCTTGGATGAGGCCGAGAGAGAGACTAGGCCGAGCGAGGGACTAGGCCGAGCGAGGGACCAGGCCGAGCGAGGGACCAGGGCGAGCTTCGCGGTCTGGGCCCGAGCGAAGGCCAGGCCGAGCGAGAACCTCCTCCCCCCCCCTCACCGCTCCCTTAACACCTCCTTCGCTCGCTCGCGCAGGCGATGTTCTCGCTGCACTTCATTCCCTTCCTTCCCTGAGACCCGACCCTCCGTAGGTAAATTTAGACCCCCCCCCCATCTTGTTTTCCAATCGTGCCGCGCCAGTCAGCTAAATGGGAGCGGGGCGGCCTCGCCGGCCGCTGGGGGGATCGGGGGGTCCGACAGCCCTCTCGCTTGCCCGCTTCTGCCACAAAAGAGCAACGGCAGCAGCGGCAGCAGCAGCGACACCTTGTTGAGTATTGTGGTTGTTGTTGTGCATGGTAGTGTAGAGTGGGAGTGCGAAGAGGGTTCGGGGGGGGAGGGTAATAAGTTTGAGATTGGCAAAGAACACAACATGAGACAGAGCGCAGCTAACATACAGGGGCCTGGGGAGCGGGTGTTCAGGCATCGTCGTCGGCGCCCTCATCCGTCTGGCCGGCGAACAGGCCGCCCTCCTCGATGCACCGCACCACCCCCGGCAGCGAGTCCAGCGCGTTCTCCCAGTGCTGCCTCGCGCCCTTCAGCCTGTGCGGCGGCCACGGCAGCAGCTCCGCGACGGTCTTGTCGTACGCGGCCGCCGCGTCCTCGTCCGCGGCAGAAGACCTCGCGTCCGTGCCGCCTCGCTGGCGCAGACCGCCCTCCTTGTCCTCCTCCTCCGAAGCGGGGTCGGGGCCGCCGCAGCCGCCCACTTGGACGCGCCTCTTCGCGGTCAGCAGCACCTCGCTGAAGCGCGCCTCCAGCGGGCGGTGCTCCTCGGACAGCGCCAGCGTGGACGTCGCATCGATGGAGGACAGGGTGGAGGCGAGGGGGAGCATGGAGGTGCTGCACGAAGTGGCGTAGCGCAGCTTGGAGAGGGAGAGCAGCGACTGCGAGAGCGACTGCTGCAGCACGGACGTAGAGGAGGAGTACGAGACAGCGAAGCTCACGAGGGCCGGAAGGGAGGCAGGGGGGGTCGGTGGGGAGGGTGGAGGAGAGGGGGCGCAGGGGGCGGCTGTCGAGTCCTCCTCGACGAGGGGCGGGGGGGCTGCCTTGAGAGATTCGCTCGTGGTGGCGGCCGGGCTGGGTGATGGCATGAGCAGGGACGGGAAATTAGATGGTCGGGGCGGTACGTGTGGACGCGTCGACAAATTGCCGAGCTTCCTCCCCACCCCCCCCTCACTCGAGCTCCACCGGGTGCTCCCCACACCACCCTACTAGCTTTGCCAGCCGTTCCTTATTGACCTGCGTTGCGATGCCCCAATCTCGTGCCTTCGCTACCTTCATCTCACTCCTCCTCCTCCTCCTCCTCCTGCCGTCGTCTCTCCCGCTGGCGCCGCCGGCGCAGCTGGCGCCCACCTACCCCATCACGTCTCCACAGGGCACCGCGCTGCGCCCCTCCTCCAAGGCTCGCGTGGCAGTCCTCGGCGCCGGCGGCTGCCTCGGCGGCACGATCTACGGCATGCTGCAGCGCTCCTCCTCCCTGTTCCCCTACGGCATCTCGCAGACCCGCGGCTCGCCGAGGGCCGTGTGCGCGACCTCCAAGGGCACCGCGAAGCTCGCTAGCACGCTGGCGACCTCCTTCGTGCTCGCGTTCGCGGGCGAGGACAAGCTGAGGCTCACGGACATGGGCGACCCGGCGTCTCTCGCTGCGCGGTTCGAGGGCTTCGACGTGCTGGTGATGGGCGCGCGGTACAAGCGGGAGCGGTGCAAGGTGGACGCCGGCACGTACGGCAAGACATCCAACGACATGGCGTTGGAGCCGCTGCTGGAGTTGGACGGCGTCGCGGCCTCCCCGCAGGTGAACCTCGTGCTCGCGCCTGATGCTATCGAGCCGGACGACGGGTCGCTGTTCCGTCGCGCGGCAGCCGCTGCGCCGCCGGGGGCGCACCTAGTCGTGCTCGGGGTCGCCGGAGACGCCGCTGCCGCAGCCGAGGAGGTGGAGTTCCTCTCCTCCCTTCCCAACGCGTGGACGTTCATCTACCCGTGCGCGACCTCGCTCTCCTCCTCCGCGTCCTGGTCGTTCCTCCAGGGTATCGCCCCGCTCTCCGCAACCAATATTCCTTTCCCCGACCCGCCCGGCTCCAGCATCTCCTTCCCGCCCGCCTCTGCGGCTCTTTCCAAGTCGTCGCTGGCGGCGTTCGCGACGGCCTGCGTGCACTCGCTCGACCTCTCGGCCTCCAGGATTGTGAGCGTTGCACCCGCAGCAGAGGACGAGATAGCGTTGGTAGACGGGAGGAAGAGCTCTGACATATGGACGACGGGGCAAGCAGAGGCGTACAGTGCGATAGCAGGGATTAATTGACTTGACTGTGTGTTTCCCGAGCAGACTGTCAATCTATCTTAAGAGGTAGTCAAGCGCGTAGATGCACAACTACATTTTCGTGCCCAGCACCCACTCTGGGTGGTGCATGCTGGCTACTGTGCCGTCGTCCTCTACGGTCCAATCCTTACCCCCCCCCGACAGCTTCGTTCTGTTCTTCTCCGACGTTCCGCCGACCCAGTTGACAGTGTTGCCGTCGCGAAACTTCCAGCTCGTGACGTCCAGCACGAGGTCCGCATCCTCCAGCTTGATGAAACGTCCGTCCACCAGCCTCGCCTCCACTCCCCCGCCCCCCCTGACGGCGCCTTCTATGTACCTCCAGGGGCCCTTACCACCTCCCGACAGACTTTCCTCCTCCTTCTTCTTCCCCACGCCAGCCCCCGGTTGAGAAGCGAGCGCGAGGCGCGCCACCTCCCCCCTTTGCAGCTGCCTGGCGTTCGCGAGCTTGAGCGCCCCAGCTGTGCCGCGCTTCGCCAGGCAGAGGCGGGAGCCTAACCCTACAGACGCCCCTCCCAGCACCCACTCCGGTTTGTGCGCGCACGACACGGTGCCGTCGTCGTTGAGCGACCAGTCCCTCCCCCCGCCCGCGAGCTTCGTGCGCTCCTTCTCCGTCGTTCCTCCAACCCAGTTCACCGGGTTGCCGTCCTGCGCTCGCGCCGAGAGAGTTAGTTAGTGGCACAGCAGCTCTGTCGCGGGTGGGTGGAACGAACGCACCCGGTACTTCCAGTGTGCCACGTCCAGCACGAGGTCGGCGCCCTCCAGCTTGATGAAACGCCCGTCCACGAGCCTCACACTAGCAGCCTCTCCCACCCCTACCGCGCTCTCCGAGTACCTGCGAGCGAAGCGAGCAAAAAGGAAGAGTTAGAGTCAGAGTTAGTTGGGACTTTTGGGAGTGCAACCTCGCCGGCCGCGGAGGGGGTGAGGGGGCATGTGCAACCTCGCCGGTCGATGGGGGGTTCGTTCGGGGGGTCTCCTTCAACAATCCCCCCAGCGATGCAGCCCGCTTCCACCGCAGAAGGACACTCGTTCGTTGCGCTCGCTGAGCGAGCCTGCTTCTGCCACCGCAGCCTTCTTAGATAGCCTTGCCTTGGTGGCCTGAAGTCGGCCTCGCACGTTCTTTGCGCTCGCTTCGCTCGCACGTACCTCCACGGCCCATACCGCTTCTCCCCCGCCCACTTCCGCCCCACCGCCATCCCCGGGTGCGACGCCAGGTCCAGCGGCGCCGCCTCCCCCTCCTTCAGCCGCCCCGCGCTCGCGAGCTTCAACTCCCGCGGGTCGCCGCGCTTCACCAGGACTATCGTGGGCGAGCCCCCCATGTAAGCGGGGCGCGCGGCGGCGGGCGCGGCGGCGGGGGCGGCGGCGGGGGCGGCGGCTGGGGCGGCGGCGGGGGCGGCGGCTGGGGCGGCGGCTGGCGCGGCGGCTGGCGCGGCGGCGGGCGGGGCAGGGCGCTGTGCGGTGCCGTCGTCGCCGTAAACGCAGACGGCGTTCTACGGGGGAAATAAAAAGGGTGAGGGGTGGGGTTCTCGCGCTCGGCCGTGGTGAGCCGGAAATCAGGTTGTTCCGCTCCCGCTCCTCCGCTCGTGCTTCTTCGCTCGCGCACGCTCTCCTTCGCTCGCTGCTCACCAGGTTTAATACCTGTTCGCCTCCCTTTGCTTCCCCCCCCCTGATCAGCTTCACGACTGCTACCCCCTCGACGGCCGGCACCGATAAGCGGAACGCTTCTCTCTTGACCTTGTTCACGAAGAGCCCCCGGTGCAGCTCCTCCCCGCCCTCACCCAGCAGCAGCACCGTCACATTCTGGAGCCTGTGCCCGTACCCCTTGCGCCCGTACACGCACAGCGAGGAAATTGTGGCCAAATTCTTGAGCTTGACCTCCCACGTGGGCGCGTCGTCACCGTTGCTAGTGTGGCAGTACTGCGCGGGCGGTTCCGTGTTAGTTCATGTCTTGCACTCCCTCCGGTTCCGCCTTCTTACGTCTCCGACCCCTCCAAAGCCCTTAGAAGACGCGAACGACCCTCTGATTGCCTTGTCGGCCGTCATCCCCCCCCCATAGCACGAGGACGCCGAAGCCGAGCCGTACCTGCGAAGAAGATAAGTAAGCGGGGAGGTGCTTTAAGCGCTCGGGGCGCAGCCGCTTGCGTACCTCGCCAGGTCGATACGGCCACGGTCGTCTTGCGCCTCCGGTGTCCCGGAGGTGGGCGACGGAAGCTCTGAGAAGGCTGACGCCGGCGCGACCTTCCTCGCCTCCGCCTCCTTCTTCCTTCTCCTCTCCTCTTCCTCCTCCTTCCTCTTCTCCTTCCTCTTCTGCTCGGCGGCGGCCGTCTCTGCGACGACGAGAACTGTCAAGAAGCCTTCCATGCTGTCGGGCGAGCTCGACTTCTTCCACTTCATGTACAGCTTCTTCCAGGCCGTGAGCGCGAACTCGGTCTCGCTTCCCGTCTTCGTCAGAGATCCCACCAGCACCTTCTTCATCTCGTCGCTCAGATCCTCGCCGTCCAGCAGCACCAGCTCAAAGCCCGCGAAGAACTCGTCGTTCAGCGAGAACACCTTGGCCCCCGGGTCCTCGGAGGAGCCGCCCTCTTCCAAGACTTGGCCCAGCATCTCGCCGGCCTCCGCGCCCTTGGTAACGCTGGAGTGGCGCGGGCCGCCGGGTGTGGCGGGGGTGGACGGCGCACTGGGCGGCGGCGCGGGTGTCGGCCCGGGGTCCGGCTTGCCCCGTGGCGTCACCTCCGCCGTCAGGACCTGCGAGTCCACCTGCGGCGGTGCCGCGGCGAGGCTGC
>BRYB01006468.1:6915-18364 GCA_030267505.1 Tetraparma gracilis | reverse complement strand
AAAGTTTCTGCGCGCGCACTTACCCGTTGCTGTCGAGCTCGTCAAGCTCCCTGTCGAAGCGCTCCGGACTTGTTCCCGTCCTCAGCCACTGGAGGAGCTCCACCCGCCCCCTCCAGCTCGCCTTGTGCACGACGGTATGGCCCTGTTTGTTCTTCTTGTAGACGTTCCCCCCCTCCGCTATAAACAGCTTCATGCACGCGACCGACCCGTTGAGGCCGATGAAGTGCACCGCAGAGCAGTCCTGCGAGGGGTGGGTGCGAAGGAGAAGAGTGGGGTGAGCGCCTCCTTTGCAATCACGCGCAAGCACGCTCTTGGTGCCGGCGCCGCGCACACTCACGAACGAGTTCGTCTCGTTGATTCTGGGCGAGCACCAGGACACCACGCCCAGGAGATAGCGGCAGGTCTGTATCTGTCGCTGCCAGAAGGCCCAATGCAGGCAGGTGGTTCCGTCGCTCGTTCTGCGGCGGCAGTCGGCACCGAATCGCACGAGGAGCCTGGCGATTCTGAGCTTGCCGTTTCTGCACGCCCACATGAGGGGGGTGCGCTGGACGCTGCCGATGCTCTTCTCGTCCACGGGGTCGAGCTCTGTCTGCCGCACGGCGCGATCCTTCCCGTCGACTGGGAATCCGTGCCTGAGCAGCAGCACGACCATCTCCACCCCATTCTGTTGCTCGTCGCCGTACCCGGCAGCATACGAGAGCGCGTTGCTGCCGTGCCGATCCACGACGTCGATCGCCCCCCCCCCAAGCTCCTCCAGCAACCCCACAACCCCCTTCATGTCGCCCTCCTTCGCGCGCTCGAGGAGCGCGGGAAGAGGCGCCTCCTTCTTGGTCTTGGGGAGGGGGGGCTTGACCGAGATGAAGTCACCTGTTTTGAGCTCGAGTCGGACAGGGCGGGCAGCGCCCGCTGCTTTTAGCGCAGCGGCGAACGCGGCCGGGGTGGGCGTTGGAATGGAGTTCAACGAGAGGAGGGCGGCGCCCTTAAACCGGACTGGGTCGGATGCCAGAGAGCACGTCTGCTTCACTCTGGTCACGACAAGTTGTTGCGCAGAGTTGAGTCCGAGAGCGAGTCCCACATCCGCCTCGTGTATTTCTCGAACGTGAACTTCCTCTTCCGTCTTTTGCTTGCCCAGCTCCCCCTCGTAGGCCACATGTGGGAGGCCTTGCTCGGCGAGAGAGGTGAGGAGGAGCAGCTCGGCCTTCGACTTGATGCTGTGGCGGCTAGATGACAGGTGATTTCGCATCGATCGCTTGTCGGGGAGAGTGACGGTGCAGATCGGGCATTGTAATGGGGTAGGGGGTGTAGGGGGGGGCATTCTTGGGGTGTGCCGGTGTCGTTAGGGAGGGTTATCGGAGATCTAGATCTTCTCTCTCATCGCCGTGCCCACCACCACCCCACCAGTAGCCATGGAACGATCCCCCCACCCTCCGCTCCCACACCCAGCAACCCCCCCTCTGCCTCCCCCGAACCTCGCCTGCAATCCACTCGTCAAGGGCAGCCTCACGGTCCTCCCCCTGCTGGAGTGCTTTCTTCAGCAGTCGGTCCACATCCTGACGGCAGTTGCCCAGCAGCAGCGCGTCTTGCAGGAAAAGATTGTGTGGTTTCTATTCCCCGACGAATTCCCCTCGTCGTTGAGTCTCTCGGTGGACACCAAGAAGGAGGAGGAGAACATGCTCTCGTGGACACCTCCTTCGGAAGAGGTGTTGACCACTGCGGAAATTGTCGTCGTGGGTAATAATGTCGACACCTCGTCGGAAAGGGGGGGGCACGTCATTACGATCGCCCTCACAATGAAAAATCTCCCGCACCTCACGCCCGTCGTCACCACCGTCCACAACCTAATCGGTGCTGCCTCGGAAGAGACAGCCTCTGAGTTCCTCACGAACTTCGAGTCCGCCTTGCCCGCCACGTCCACGTTCTTCAAGGGACTGTTCCTGGGCGGGGAGAACGTGCCGTACGTGCGGGGGGGCGAGACGGGCTTCGCGCTCTCCGCGGCGTTCGACCGAGCGAAGTTCAAGGAAAAGTGAGTGCTGGAAGCGAGCGAAGCGAGTGCGCAGGGGGGGGTGGATGGGGCACGAGCGAAACTCCTACTGCGGAAGAAGCGGGTCGCAGCAGGGGCTGGAGGGGGCACGAGCGCAACTCCTGCTGCGGAAGAAGCGGATCGCAGAAGGGGTTGGAAGGGAAACTCCTGCTGCGGAAGAAGCGGGTCGCAGGAAGGGTTGGAGGGGGGATACCCCCCTCACCCCCCCCTGCCACCGGCGAGGTCGCACATGCCCCCTCACCCCCCCCCCCCCCCGCGCCCGCACTGGATTGGGTGAGATCCTAACACCTGACGACGCCCCCCGCAGGTACCCCGAGATCCTCCACGTCCTCGACACCGTGGCGTCCATGGACGTGCTCTTCCAGGACCCGCGCGCGGCCGGCGACGAGGGACCGCTCAGGATCCACCTCGACCGCTTCCACGTCGAGGGCTCCGTGGACCTGAGGGGGCAGCACGTCTTGTGGGGGCCGGGGGGGCGGGAGATCAGGTGGAGCCCGGACGAGGACGGCGAGCTGCTCGTTAAGGTGGACCCGGCCACCTACCTGTATGTGCAAGCGACCCCCAGAAGCTCGAATGTGCTCGCGGCCCAAATCACCCCCCCAACTAACTCTCCTTTGCGCTCGCTTCGCTCGCAGCTCCAGGTTCGGTTGGCTCAGTTTGAAGTGGCCCAGGATCACGCTCAAATTGAAGCAGAAGAAGCGAGGGGGCGAGGGGGGGGCGCTCAAGATCGAGGTGAGCGTCGACGCCATGGAGAGCCACGGGGGCGTGCTGTCCCGGCTGCTCCCGCTCGGGAGGCTGAGCAAGTACCTGAGGGAGGGGTTCAGCCTTGTGATTAGCGTCGGCGAAGACGGCACCTTTCACTTTGAGCAGAGCCTTCACCTGCCGCACCTGCCCAAGTGGATCGTCAAGCTGCTCAGGAGCTTCATGAAGACCACCGCGGGCGGAGGCATCCTCATACTTAGGGACCTCGTCGTATGTGCGCTACAGGACGCGAAGGCAATTAACGAGCAGCTCTCTAAGTAAAAGTTTCACATCAAACCCCCACTTGGTCTTTCACCTCTTTAATACGCTCGACCACGGTGCCCGTACCGACGTACCCGAGCTCGCTCTCGAGCTTCTTCAACACCACCAGCAGGGTCGCGCGCGGCGGCAGCGGGTCCTCGGCGCCAAACACCAAGGCATGGAGATCGGCCACGGTCTCCTTGAGGGACTTGGCGGGAGGGGGGGGAGGGGGGGGGGGGGCGAGAAGCGATTCCAGGAACGCGTCGGGAGCGGCGGCGGGCGGGGTGGCGGGGTGGAAGTCGGGAGGCGGCCCCAGCGCTGCGATCTGCGCCTCGATGTCCTCCGCCGTCTCCGCGAGCGGGAGCTCCAGCGCCGCTATCTGCGCCTCGATGCCCTCCGCCGTCACCACCTGCGTCTTCTTCGCGTGCGCCGCCATGACCCTCGCTGCCTCCTCCAGATTCCGCTCCCGCTTCCGCCGCTCCACCTCCTGCTTCTGCTCCGACTGCTCGTAGCGCTGGAAGTCCGTGAGCCCGTCGGCCGACTTCGCCTGCTGCCCCCCCTCCCCCTTCTTGCCGCTCGAACTCTTCTTCTTCTTCTTCTTCTTCTTCTTCTTCCCCGCCCCCGTCTTCTTCGCGGCTTCCTCCGCGTCGA
This sequence comes from Tetraparma gracilis, assembly GCA_030267505.1. Classification (NCBI taxonomy): domain Eukaryota; class Bolidophyceae; order Parmales; family Triparmaceae; genus Tetraparma; species Tetraparma gracilis. The sequence continues at coordinate 14,670 of BRYB01006468.1, read as the reverse complement.
GCTCGGCCAGGAGCGAGTCCTCTGCGGCCAGCGCGGCATTCTGAGCCGCTTCCTCGGCAGCGCGCTCGCGCTCCACGAACTTGGGCAGCGTGAGGGAGAGGGCTTGCAGGCGCTCCATCCAGAGGTCTCCAAGCGCCTGTTGGGCGATTGTCCTGAAATTGTCAGGGTAGATACCGATTTGGGAGTCTACAATGTCGAGCAAGCTCGCGAAGCTCTTGATCTCCCGCTGTTGAGGGCTGATCAAGCGCGCCATGGGGGGAAATACCAGGTCGTAACAGTTCGGGGGTGTTTCCGCACTCAGAGCTCGCAGGGCGACTGTCGTTTCAAGCACGATGTATTCACCCATGTCCTCACCGCCGCACCTGAGCAGGTTGCTCTTCGATCCTCCTGCTGCTTTCGCGATGCGTGGGAGGGCGTCGTCGGTGCAGCTGATGGCGCAGTAGCCGAGTAAGCGGTACAGGATTCCTAACCCGTCGTCGCTCTCTTCGATCTCAGCAAGGACAGCGTCGACCAGGCCTTCCTGCGCGCCGAGCATGCTCTGCAAGTCCCTGTAGCCCCCGGTGGGGTGGTCGTTGCGCTCGCAGAAGCGTGCGACCTGCGCGAGTATCTCGGACCTTGAACAGGGGTAGTCGCCGGTCCGAATGCGGGAGCAGTAGCAGGAGAGAAGCACAGATGCCTTCGGGTGTGTCGCCATCACTACTGATAGCAGCACATCTTCGGATGTCGATCGTGGCACGGTTCGGAACGCGAACGCCATCAGCACTACGTGCACGATGTCCCGCACGAAGTCCTGCCTGCCGCCCGCCGCCGCATTCTCGAGCTCAGACAAGACAGCGTCCACGGTGTTGCTGGAGGTGCAGAGGGACTTGGCAGCGCCCTTGATGTACGTCGCGAACGGAGCAAAGAATGGCATGCACCGGTACCTGCGCGAGCGGAGTGAGGAAATAGCAGTGGCAGCTTCGCATCCTGTCGAGACAACCCCGCCACTTGCCCGCGCGCGCCTCTTCGTGCGAGCGGAGTGAGGAAATAGCAGTGGCAGCTTCGCATCCTGTCGAGACAACCCCGCCACTTGCCCGCGCGCGCCTCTTCGTGCACGTTCGCTCGCGCGCCCTCCAGCCCCCCCTGTAACCCGCTTCTGCCGCAGATGGTCTTTTGGGGCGGCCGACCTCGCCGGCAGTAGGGGGGGCGACCTCACCGGCAGTAGGGGGGGGTTGGGGGGTTCCCCCCCTCCAGCCCCTTCGCTTGCCCGCCCCTCCCGCAGAAGAGCCCCTTCTTCTCGTTCGCTTTGCTCGCGCCCCCTCCAGCCCCTTCGCTTGCCCGCTCCCGCCGCAGAAAAGCCCCTTCTTCTCGCCCGCTTCGCTCGCGCCCCCTCCAGCCCCCCCCTGGAACCCGCTTTTGCCACGGGTGGTACGTACGTGCCGTGCTCGACGCGCGTGAGCGCGGCGATGAACTCGGCAGGGAAGGGGCCGAGGGAATCGGGTTTGTAGTAACCCAAGACCGCGATCTGGACCATCGCGAACTCGCTCATCGAGTCGTCGCCGCCGGCCACCACGATGTCACACAAGAAGTCGAAGCCCACGCTCAAGGGTTTTTCGCGAGCGAAAGCGAGTTCGTGGTCGCGTTTTTTCTCGCTCTCGCGATTCATGGTCACGGCCAGGGATGCAATGCTGGCCAGCGCCAGCACCCCAAGGGTATTCTGGAAGCGGTTGCGGGTCTCGAAGAGCGGGACCCCGAGGTTCTGCTCCAGCGCGCGCACGGCCCAGATGCGGCAGGCTTCCGTGTCGCTGGAAATGTTGTCCAGGGCCGTGGAGGCGTACTCGAACAGACGGTCGCCGTCTGATGGACGGACCGAGACGAGCGCCTCGAGGACGCCCGGGTGGGAGGCCATGGGCAAGCGTAGATCCTCGGACTCGGACAGGCGCATGAAGAAACAAGACAATTGTTTCGGCGTGGTCCGGCGTGCGGGGTGGTCCGGCGTGGTGACTGATCGCACCAGGGCCTCAGGGAAGCCTGGGTGGTGCCAGATCGTCGCGTGGTAGTCGCGGCGCTCCGCGAGGGCGATCAGAGTCATGGCTGCGCCCGCATTCTCCCCTAGGTTGGAGACGAGTAGGTCCATGAGGGCAGGATTGACGCCGTGCTTGGCGGCGGGATTAAGCACCTGCGGGGGCGGATGGTGCGGGTGAGGAGAGGGGTGCGGGGGGACGTGGGGGGGGATCTGGGAACTCACTACAGGAGGGAGGCAGGGAGCGCCTGTCGCGCCACTACCCAAATAAAGGGAGTTCAAGATCGTGTCGACGTCGACGTCAACGTCGACGGGAATGTGCTCCTTCGCGCCGGCCTTCAGCAAGTGCGCCAGTACGCCCAGCGCGTGCCAACCCTCTGAACCCCCCACCATGGTGCGGTCCACGATGTCCCTAACGAACTCGGGTCGAGAGGCGAGGAGAATGGTATCGTCGAGGGAAGACTGGTTCGTCAGCCACTCGCCGTAGCGCTTCAATTGTGCGCCCCCCACCTCATTCCCAACCTTCCAGATGCTGACGTCTTCTTCTGCCTCATCCATACTGAGAGAGAGCGGAGGAGGGTGATGAGGGGGGGGGGGGGTTAACGTTGCAGGATCTCGGAAGGGAGATGTGACGACGACGGAGGGGACGGTGGTGACGGAAGTAGGTAGGTGTAGGTTGAGGAGGCACCCAGGAAGATTACCAAAGCGGCCCCTCTCCCAGGTCTCCATCTCGTCGCTCTCGTCGGCGACTGCCGAGAAGAGCTGCTTCACAATCTTCCTTACTCATATCACTATCTTCCTTGCCACCCTCCGCGATACCGCCTCCTTTCCCAGCTCTTCCTCCAACACCACTCCCCCCCCCCCCTCCCCTCGCCCTGCCCAATGCCAAGATGTGAAGTGTGCGGCGCCTCAAAGCCCGAGAATCCGGCAAAGCACCAGGCGCTGCTTCGCTGCACTCGCTGCCGGTCGGTTTTCTACTGCGGGGTAGGCTGTCAGAAGGCCGACTGGAAAGCTGCCCACAAGATCGTTTGCGGGAAGCCCCCCTCGTCTCCGGTTCTGCCGCTCAAGCCCAACTCCACCTCCACCTTGTCCCTCCTCACTTCTCTCCCCACTCCTCCAAAGGAGACCAAGTCCTGCGGCCACTTGTGCTCGCCCAACAACCTGCCCGCCTGCTGCGCCTGCTCCGACACGCGCCCGATCCTTCCATCCTACCCCTCCTACGTAGATGGCGTGGGGCACACCGAGACTGCCGCTCGCGACGACCACTACTGCCCGATCTGCAACACGAAGAACTACGATCGGTGGGTCCGGAAGGTGGCGGAAGAGACGCGGCTGAAGAAGCTGGCTGACGACGCCAGGAAAGCGGAGCAGGACCGCGCCGCGCAGCTGGCCGAGAGGGACCGGATAAAGGCTGCTGCCTTGGGCTCCAGCACCATCAACTACTCGAACGGCGACGTGTACGTGGGGGAGACGCTGGACGGCGAGCGGCACGGACAGGGGCGGATGGACTACGCGCTCTCGGACGAGGACGTCATCTACTACGAGGGCGGGTGGGCGAACGGCAAGCATTCTGGGCGAGGTAAAAAGCAGTGGCTCGACGATCTATGGTACGAGGGGGAGTGGCGCGACAACATGATGCACGGCGTCGGAACCTGCCACATGAACGCCGTGGACGTCATGCACGGACACTTCGAGTTCGACGAGTTCTGCTACGCCATCGAGCCGGAGGAGGGGGAGGAGCAGGGGGAGGAGGGGGGGGAGGGGGAGGGGGAGGGGGAGGGGGAGGAGGCTGGGGAGGGGGAGGGGGAGGAGGAGGGGGGGGAGGAGGGGGAGGAGGAGGGGGGAGGGGAGTCGCTCTCGGCCGCGTGGGAGCGCATGAGCCAGTCCGGCACCGCCAAGCGCCTAGCCGTCGCGTACACGCAGCGCGAATCCGCGGCGCAACGATTATAAATATTGTGTGTATGTGTTTTCAGGCAACAACGAAACCCTTCCCTCTCACTTGAACGCCCTGAGCCCCCCCTCCCCCTGTATTTTCCTCACCCTCTCCCTGTCCCTCTCGAACGCGTCCTTGAGCTCCCCCACCTTCGCCCTCTTCCTGTCCCTCACCTGGAACCTGTAGAAGGTCGTCGCGACGTTCCTGGCCTTGTTGCCGCGCGCGCGCTTCTCGCCGGCCCTGCGGCCGCCGCGCGACGCCTCCACCGCGCGCGCCACGTCCGGCTTGCCGGACTTATGCGTCACCGTCTCCCAGCCGTCGGCGTCGACCTGGGGGGCGGCGGCGGCGGCGGACCAGGAGGCCTCGAGGGACGCGTAGGAGGAGAGGACCTGGTCGGCGAGCGCCTTGAGCCGCGCGGGGGGGGGCGGGCGGGAGGAGAGGTAGGACTGTGCGAGGTGCTTGAGGGGGTTGCTCGGGGGCGGGGGGGGGAGGGAGGAGACGTCGAGGAGGAAGGGTACGGGGAGGGGCCGCTTCTTGGACGCGGCCTTGAGGGACTTGGAGAGGGAGAGCAGCGGCTTGGTCGAGCCGGTGAACGTCACCTTGGCGTACTTGCCGGCCTCGCCGGACGGCGCAGCCTCCTCGTGCAGCAGCAGCAGCGAGGCGGTGGTGTTCGCCTGCGACTCGTGCACCGCGCGCTTCAGCGCGGGGAAGGAGGGGGGCACCAGGTCCGAGTCCAGGGACTGCAGCACGGTCGCCGACGAAACCGAGAGGTCGGAGGGCAGGCACAGCGTCTCCAGCAGCAGCCGGAACACGCCCTCCGCAACCTCCGCCGGGGGCACCCCCCTCAGCGCGGGCAGGTTGGCGACGAACAGCGTCGTCTGCTTGTCCGTGGTGTGCGCCTTGTAGTAGAGGAAGGTCGGGGGCTCGCCGGGGGTGGCTGCGAGGGGCAGCACGGTGTACGACTTCACGGTGGAGGCGAGGGGCAAGGAGGAGGGGGGGGCGGGGGGGGGGAAGGGGGGGGGGGCGGAGGAGGAGGCCTCCGAGGACGCGGCCTTCTTCGGTGTCTTGACCCTCTTGCCCATGCTTCTGGCCGAGGGCTGTGGAGGGCTGGGAAGAGGAAGAGGACTAAGGGCTGGCGAAGGAAGAGGGCTGGCAAAGAGGGGCAAAGGGAGAGAGCTGCGGACGGTGTCACAGTGAGCTGGGGATTAGGGGGTTAGGAAGCTCGGCCTGCTTGCGGGGTGGTGGGGGGGTGGATGCTGGACGCTGCAGGAGAGCTGGGCGACGAGGTCGCTCTCCTGGCGGCGGCTGCTGCTTGGGGTGTTCGGGGGCGAGCTGTGGGCCTGCAGCCTTTTCCGCGGCCGACTTGCAGAGACCAGGGTGCGAGCCGAGCTTTCGGAGCCGCTCAAGACGTACTCCTGGCGTTGTGGGCACGCTGGTCAACGACAGGTGAGGGGGAGGCCTCCTCGGAGTCCCACCGCCCGACCGCAGCCACACCTGCTGAGCCCCCCCCTCCACCCCCCGCCCCGCCCCACCCCTTCTCCTCCCCATCCACAATCCACAAACCTCCCAACCCTTCCCCCCCCGCCCCACTCCCGAAGCCTCGCCCCCAGCAGCATGTCCTCCGCGCTCGCCATGGGAGGAGATTGGGGAGCAGCCCCACCACACCGCTACGCTACGGTGAGAACGCGACGCTTTCTCCGCCTGCTAGAGTGCCACTCTCGGTATTCCTGTTTCAGCGCGTCTCGTGCAGCTGCCGCCCCTCTGCCTGCGACCGTCGAGACGCCCACCGCCCCGACCCCAGCAACTCCTACTGCCTGGCCCCCACCAACCCCACCTACCCTTCCCCTCCTCCTCTCGCCGACCCTCGGCACCTGCTGCCTAGTCCCACTAAATCCCATCTAACTCCCCCCTCCTCTACCCCTCTCACCACCCCAGCTCCTCCTCTCCCTCTCCCTGCTGCTGCTCCTGTCCTCGCTGCCCAGCTCGCTCGCCAGGGCCTCCCTGGACCCGAGCGACCTGGACTTCTCCCGCGCGCAGGGCAAGGACTTCTTCCACGCCAAGTGCTCCGCGTGCGTGTCGGTGGTGGCGGAGCTCGAGCGCAACCTGGAGCTGGAGCCGCCGCGCTCCAACGTCGACCTGCGCAACACGCTGCGCGCGCCGGACGCCAGGCGCAAGGTGGTTGCGTACGAGGTGAGCGAGCTGAGGGGGCTCGAGGTGCTGGAGCAGCTGTGCCCGGGGATGGACCAGTTCGGGATCGTGAGGGAGGAGAACGGGGACGTGTTCTTCCAGAGGTACAACGCCAAGGGCGCGGGCACGGTGAAGATCGAGGGCAGCATGACGCTGGGCTCGGACCAGTTCCAGGAGGACAGGAAGCGCCTGCAGGTGTGGTGCGACGAGCTGGTGGAGGAGCACGAGGACGTGCTGCTGGAGGCCATCCGGAGCGCGGGGCTGGCGAAGCTCGCGAGGAAGCAGGAGGAGCTGAAGATCGCAAAGGCGCTCCGGGAGGGAAGGGACGTCCAGCGGGACGACGAGATCGACGAGGCCACCAAGGCGTACCTGAAGCTGGGGCTGGACCCGATCGCGAGCCCCGCGGAGGTGCGCAGGTCGTACCGGCAGCTGTCGAGGCAGCTGCACCCCGACAAGGTGGGGGAGGACGAGGAGAAGCTCAGGGAGTTCCACGAGGTGTCCAAGGCGTGAGTGAGCCCCCGAGTGCCGGCGTCCCCCGCCCCGAGCTCCCTAACACCCCCCGCCCCCCCCCCCCCCCGCCCCCGCGCGCGCAGCTACGAGCTCATCACGGGGGAGCTGCTCACGCCGTACGGGGACCTGCACCGGCAGATCTGCGTGGAGACGATCCAGGTGTGCAGGGACGAGGCGCAGGCGCACCACGTGCAGAAGTGAGCGGGGGCGAGGCGGGGGAAGGGGGGGGCAAGCGCATCAGGGGGGCGAAGATGATGACATTTAAAACGCGAAGGTCGCGTACCATGATGCGAGTGGCAGGATTGGCAACCTCCGCTATGCGTGAACCCCAGATACGCAAAGGGGTGCGCAATGATGAAGCATGAGACCCCCCCCCCCGTTCTCCCCCCCCTCCCCTCCCCCCCCTCCCCTCCCCCCGCCCCCGCAAACCTCTCTTGCTCACTCGCTTCGCTCGGTCGCTCCGCAGGTACTTCCCGAAGACGAAGGGCAGCAAGATCCCGGGCATGATCGAGACGGAGGCGGAGATCCAGTCGAGGCTGGGCAACCCGACCTCGCACATCGACTACGAGGCTGCCGAGCGGCGCAACGCCGAGCGCAAGATTATGATGGACCAGTGGGACGCGGAGGAGAAGAAGAAGGTGGAGAAGGAGGCGCGCAAAGAGAAGAGGAGGCGGCAGAAGAAGGCCGCCGACAAGGAGAAGTCGGCGAAGCGCACCCTCGCCGAGCTGGACGAGCTGTGAGCCCTTAACTTAGAAAGAGTAGGCCAATTAAAAAGATTTCAGGCAACATCTATTTCTTTTCATGCCTCCTCCTCCTCCTCCTCCCGCTCCCTGAAGCTGTGACGGATCGACTCTTTGCTTTGGTAACGACTTGTAACATCACGGACCGACTCACCAGCTACAAACTTCCCCTGCTCGTGGCCGCTAGGCCTATTCAAGCCGGACGTCTGCAAGGGCGGCTCTCTCCGGCAATTTGACCCCTCCCCCAATTCCAGATCCGCCAAGGAGCCAACCGTCGTTGCCGGCATCGACAGGGAGCAGGCATCTATCTTAGGCACCAGCCTCCACCCCCCCCCCCGAACCCCTTCGCATCTCCTTCTGACCATCCTTTGGCCCCCCTGCTC
>BRYB01006449.1:0-11180 GCA_030267505.1 Tetraparma gracilis | reverse complement strand
CCCCCCCCTCTCCCTCACACCTCTTTCGCAGGTTCGTGAAGGAGATGGCCTTGGAGGTGGAGGCCAGGCTGCCCGCGGGCGAGAAGAAGACCTCCGCCACCGCCGCCGTGAGCACAGGCAAGAGGGCGAAGGAGGACACGCCCACGAACGCCAAGACGCAGCAGGATCCGCAGGACCACCTCGCTGCCATGGCGGCCAACATCGCGAGGCGGGACACTACTGCCCTCGACCTGCTCTTCGACATGCTCAAGATCCCGGGCCGGATCACTGTGTTCGAGTTCTCCACGTGCGTCCATTCCACCTCAGTTCCCCACTCGCCCTTTCTAACCCCCCCCCCAGGTACCTGCTGCCGTCCGTCCACGCGGCCATCGCGACGGACTCCGGTCGCTCGTTCGACCGCCCCACGCCCCTGCGCAACCGCAAGAAGGCGAGGTACTTCGAGGAGTACGACCTCACGAAGAAGGAGGGCGCCAACATCGTGCCCCGCAAGGAGTTCGTGGCCCACTTCGTCAGCCGCTGCATGGAATCCGGCGAGCCCGCCGCCCCTCTCCCCAAGCCCCCGGACGAGGGCGACGGCGACGGCGACGGAGAGGACGCCAAGGCCGCCAAAGCAGCGTCCATGCTCGACGTGCTCGTGTCGGGGGGAGGCGACTACAAGGTTGGCGACCATGTCTGCCTCAACGAGCAGTACCTGAGGAACATGGGCCCGCCCGCCGGGCCCATGTCGGAGGGCGACGTGGGAACCGTGGTCGATCTCAACCCCGGGCGCGTCTTCGTGGAGTTCCAGGGCCAGCTGTGGCACTTTCTCAAGGCGCAGCTCTCGCTCGTGAAGAGGGAGGGGTCCATGAAGCCAGCGAGCAAGACGGGATTGTCGGAGATGCTCCGGCTTCTGCACACGGTGCTCGCCTTCGAGGAGCGCGTGGAGATCGCCATGAACAACAGCGTGGAGTTCAGCGACCTGCAGAGCCTGCTGGTCCCGTTCTCGGTGAAGCTGCGGCGGGCGAGCGACAGGAAGACGGGGCGGAGGGGCAAGGGCAAGAAGAGCAAGAAGGGCCGGAACAACAACAAGCAGGTGAGGGTTTGTGTTGTGGGTTGGATTGGGGTTAGAGGAAGACGGAGCTAACACCTCATCAATTATATTCAGGCTCCGCTCTCGCCTCCAGCACCTTTGCAGCCGTCGCAGGTCTGCTCCGACCTGCGCTGCCAGGTTCACGTGGAGCCACTCATGCCCATGGCCGAGCTGAAGCACCACGTGCTGCGGACGGTGCGCGTGAAGCACCCCCAGTACAACAGCTTCTGCCGGAAGCTCGCGCTGGACCGGGCCATCGTCGCGGAGCGGCCGTTCTGCGCGGACCAGAGCCAGAACCAGGGGAAGGAGGAAGAGGGCGCCAAGATCGGGTTCGACCTGGGCGAGGGAGGCGGCATCGCGTGGGACAACCGGCGGGTAGGGCGCGTGGTGGCGTTCGACGAGGCGAGCGGGACTCACGTGGTCCGGTGCGTGCAAGCGAAGCGAGCGCAAAGGCGTGCAAGCGAAGCGAGCGCAAAGGAGAGCGGGGTTCTCCGGAGACCTATGCAGGGGGTCGCAAGCGAAGCGAGCGAAAAGAGCGAGGCCGCCCAAAGTTACCAACTACGGCAAAACGGTTCACAGGAGACACTGTATGGAGAAGACCCCCCGAACCTCCCCCCCACGGCCGTGGAGGTTGCGCACGGACGCCCCCAACTAACTCTTCCTTCCTGCTCGCTTCGCTCGCCTGCTCGCTTCGCTCGCCTGCTCGCTCGCTTCGCTCGCTCGCAGGTACGCGTCTCACGTGCGAACGGGGGTGCAGCAGGAGGACGAGGGCGTGAGCAACGTGGGCGACATCCTGGACTTCAACGGCGGCGAGGCCCGGCTCGTCATGGCGAGCCGGGACTACTTCATCCTGTACAGGGACGGGAACCAGGAGGAGTTCGGCGGAGTGGACGAGTCGATGGAGGATGATTCTGGGGGGGGCGCGATTTTGTCGCCTCCGAGGGGCAACCAGAACGCGCAGAACGAGCGAGCGCAGGACCGCGCGCTCCTGCCCATTGGAACGCGCGTGGAGAGCGACATCGGGGACGGAAAAGACGACGACGGAGGGGGCGAGGGGGACTGGAAGGTGTTCACCATCGTGAGCGGCACCGTGACCGAGGTCGTGGAGACGATGGAGGAGAAGGAGATGCGCGACGAGGACGAGGACGAGGACGAGGACGAGGACGACGAGGATGCGGAGGAGGGCGAGGAGGTGGCGTCTGTGAAGAAGGTCGACAAGATCGTGAAGCAGTGCAAGTACAACCTGGTCAGCGAGACGGGCGAGTACTTCGTGGGCGTCGCCGAGGAGCGGCTGAGGGGCAGGGACCTGTCGCTTCGGCAGCGGAGATCTAGGGACGGCTCCTCCATGGGCACCGGCAGGCAGCAGCAGCAGGCCGAGGCGCGCCAGAGCATGGCCGTGGTGCCAACGGGCGTCATCAAGAGGCAGTGGTCCGCCCTGACGGACGCCCAGAACATGCGGCCGATGGAGCTGGATAAGCAGTCGGCGGACATCGACGTGGAGCGGAGGCGGCCGAGGGCGATGAGCGTGGGCGGGGTAGAGGTCGGGCTGCAGATCGAGGAGTGCGAGCGGCCGCCGAAGCTCGACGTCAAGTTCTCGCTGCGGGACGGACGGGGGACGGAGGTCGGAGGCGAGGGAAGCACGACGCTGTTCAACGCTCTGCAGACGATGCGGGGAGAGGGCCGGTCGCTGGGCGGGGGCACCACGAAGGGACACCTGAACAGGACCTGCGAGATGAGCTACGAAGTGGCGTGGGGGGAGAAGGAGGTGGCGGCGGTCGAGAAGGTCGAAAAGGACGGAGGCAAGCTGGCAGTGAGCGTCGCGGGGGGGGGGGGGGAGCTGGAGGTGCCCGGCATCGGGGCTGTGTGCATGCAGTGCATCGACGTGCTCAGGTGCCTTTCGGAGGCCTACGCCAAGTCGGTCGGCGACAGGGAGGGGGCGGAGACGAAGGAGAAAATGGGGGAGTATGTGAGCGGAGCGTTGACGAAGAAGCTGCTCGAGCAGCTGGAGGACCCGCTCGCAGTGGTGAGCGGGGCCCTCCCGAGCTGGTGCCGCGGCATCGCTCACATGGCGCCGCGCCTGTTCACGCACGAGGCCAGGCTGATCCTGCTGGAGCGGGGCACGTTCGGCGTGTCGAGGGCCGTCTTCAGGCAGCAGGAGAACAAGGTCGACGTGGCAGGACTGAGGACAAGGATGGAGGCCATCAGGCAGAGGGCCATTTCGCTCATGCAGGAGGCGTTCTCGGAGGACGCCGAGGACCCCATGGCGTTGCAGTTGCAGGCCGACGAGCTGTAAGTTGGGGGGCGGGGGCGGGGGGGGGGGGGTAGTTTTTGCGCTCGCTTCGCTAATAGTTTCGCGCAGGTACACGCTGGAGGAGAGCCTCAAGGCGCAGGTCGCAGGGGCGTTCAAGAAGCAGAGGTGGGCGGAGCACTGGCTGCAGAGCGCCAAGGGCACCGTACGGAGGAAGCAGCTGCTGGAGGACGCCAGCGACGTCATGGCCGCCTACGGCGGCAACGAGAAGGCGAGGCGGAGGTGAGCAGGAAGTCTCGAGTCGAGAGTGTCGTTCCGTTGCACTAACCTCTCCCCCCCCCCCCGCAGGAGGCTCGAAATCCAGTTCGCTGGGGAGTCTGGCTTCGACGCTAGCTCCGGGGCGCAGGCAGGCGTCACCCGAGGCTTCTACGCGGACGTCGTCGGCGAGATGATGAACGCCGGGGGCGGCGGCGACGACGAGGAGGAGGGAGAGGACGGGGGCAACGAGGGGGAGACGAAGCGCAAGGGCCAGGATATGAGCTGCATGGAAAGCCCGTGCATGTGGATCGCCGACGTCGACCCCTCCGGGAGCGTCATCATCCCCACGCCCAGGGCATCCCCGACCTCGCTTCCCGGCCTCTTCCCTCGCCCCATCCACCCCTCTTACCCGTGCTACAGCAACGTGTGCAGGGACTTCCGGCTGCTCGGGCGCCTCTTCGCGAGCGCGCTCAGGGACGGCTTCCTGGTGCCCATCCCGCTCTCGCTCGAGTTCGTGGCCATGGTCCAGAAGGGAGTCGGAGGGGGGATGGAGGGAGGGGCGGGGATGGAGGGAGGAAAGGAGATGAGCATGTCCATCGCGTCGCTGAGCAGCAACGAGCCCATGGAGGACGTCGAGGGGGACGACGACATGCTGCTCGGGAGCGAGGACCTTCCCAGGCCGGGCTTCCTGGGGGGGCACGTCGCCGCGCTCGAGAAGTTCGTCGTCAGGGAGCTGGGGCTGATCGACGCTGGGCCGGGGGGGGCGAAGGAGAAGGAGAAGAAGAAGGAGGAGCTGGCGGCGGACGTCGGGTTCGCCAGGAAGGCTGGCCTGGGCACCTACGACTGCTCCTTCGACGACTACGTGGGGGGGTACGTGCGACAGCGAGCGAAGCGCGCAAAGAGGAGTTCGAATGGTGCTGCGGCAGAAGCGGGTTACAAAGAAGGATTGTCTTTCTATGGAAGCGCGCAGCGTCGCTCAGGGGTGCCCCTCCCGCGGCGGTTGCACACGCGCTCGCACGCACATGGGCGCCCCAACTAAACTTCCTTTCTTGCTCGCTTCGCTCGCAGGTACGCGTTCGTGGACCCCTTCGACGTCAGCCAGTCGGACGGCTACGAGCTGTGCCTGGGCGGCAAAGACATCGGAGTGAGCCTGGAGAACGTGGGGGAGTATGTGAGATTGTGCAAAAGGTTCATGCTCCACGAGGGCGTGCTGCAGCAGGTCCGGGAGTTCAGGGCGGGGGTCGACGACTTCTTCCCGAGCGGGGCGCTGGCGCTGCTCACGCCGGAGGAACTCAGGGTGGACATCTGCGGCGTGGACAGCGTGGAGGAGTGGGACGAGGAGAAGATCAGGGGCCTGTTCAAGCTGGACGGAGGGTCGGGGGCCGTCGAGGCCATGGTCGCGGTCGCCGCCATCGGAGGCGAGGGCGGCGCGTCGCTTAGCAGGCGCTTTAGTGCCAACTCGCCCACGTTCGGTGCGTGCGCGAGCGCGAGCGCGAGCGAAGCGAGCGCGAGGGAGTGCACGATCCGACAGGAAGTGCACCGTCAGTTGTGCGGACGGAGCTGAAGAGGGCACCCGTGGCAGCGAAAAGCGTGCCGCATCCAACTCACTCACTTGCTCGCTCGCTCGCAGGGTTCTTGGTTCGGACCCTCCTGGAGGGCACGGTGGTGCAGAGGAGGCAGTTCCTGTCGTTCGTGACGAGCCTGCCCATCGTCACCAAGGGGCCGATCGAGGTCGCTCCGATCGTGTCGAGCCAGGGGGACTTTCTCGCGTTCAAAGACGGGAACCTGCCGCGCGCGAACACGTGCACGAGGAAGCTTTACCTGCCCAGGTTCGACTCCTACGAGCAATTCAGCGAGGCGTGGAACACCATCGTCAGCACAGAGGCCAAGTTCAGGGGCTTCCACGAGTGGAGCGGGTGATTAGAACTTAGTTAGAGGGAGGGGGGGAGGGGGGGCGACAAATAAAAGCTTTTTGTATTTATAGAGAAACTGGTTATGGTTAGACGCAGAATCGACCGCAATTCAAGGCCGATCGATCTGATGCTCTGCTTCTGATGGTATATGCCACCGCGGCCGGGCGGAGGGTCAGCTGCTGTTGCGCCACGCCGTTACCGCGCCCCCACCGACTTTAGGTACTCGGCCACCGATGTTTGGTTGTAGCCGGTTGCCAATATCAGGGCGGTGGAGCCGTCCCTTGCCGTCTTGTTCACATCCGTTCGCACAAAAGATGATCACAATATCATGAATTGCTTCTGTACAACCCTCTCACTCGTTATCTATTTCTTTTCCCCCTTCCCCCCCTTTTCCTTTCCCTTTTGTTGTATATCATGCCTGAGATGGACTTAAACCCCTTGGACTCTGCTGTTGCGAGCAAGGCGGGGCAGTCGTCGAACGCTCCTTTCTCGATCTCCGCTACACCATCGTGCTGCACAACGACCCTAAGCGCAGTGCAGCCAAGGAAGATATACTCGCCCAGTTTTGATGTGCTGGCCGGTATCTTGAACTTGGTGAGGCTGGTGCAGTTCATAAAAGCGGCCTTGCCGATCTCCGACACGCCATCGTGCAACTCTACGACACGGAGCATGGTGCAGCCCGCGAAGACAAACTCGCCAAGTTTCGTCGTGCTGGCTGGGATTTTGATCTCTGACAGGCTTGAGCAGTTCCGGAAAGCGGCCGTGCCGATCTCCGTAACGCCGTCGTGCAGCTCCACAGTCCGGAGTGCGGTACAGCCCACGAACATTCGGTTGTCCACTTTTGTTACGGTGGTGGGAATCTTGACAGATTCAACGCCCTGCCACTTCGACTGCTCCTGTGCCTTGTACACCGCTTCAACCATCCACTCCGCGCCAATCACCTTCGCCGAGTCACCATATAATCTCTTCGAGTCGGCGTTTATGCACGCAATGAGCTCGTTCGCTTCCACGACCACTTTCTCCTTCTCGTCCTCGCTCTTGTTGCTCGCCGTCCGTATTTCCTTCTCCATGTCGATCAGCACCTTGCTCCGCAGCAAGAGCAGCTCTTTCTTCATCTGCTCCAGCACCTCGGGCTTCAGGACCTCCGACTCGTCGATGACATGGACCTGCCTTTTCCACTTGCTATCCTGCTTGCCGATGCCTCCGACTTCTGACGACTGAGGCGCGATCTTGTACCTCGATTTGGAGCTCTTCGTGAACGCATAGATGACCCCCGCCACGTAACTGCGCGAGCGAAGTAGAGAAGAGTAAGTTTGAGGCGCGTCTGCGCTTCGTCGGAGGAAGCTAGCAAGCGGGGGGGGGGTTGTCTAGGGGAACCCCCGAACATCCCTGCGGCCGACACGGTCGCTCATGCACTTGGTCGCGCTGGTGCTGGCTAGGTCGCACTGCACTAGTCCTGGCGAAGGGGGCACGAGCGGCTGCCCTTCTGCAGCGAAATCGTCTCGCTCAAGCACGTACGTGATGTTCATGATGGCGAAGATGGTCCCGAACACGTCCACGAGCGACTTGTTGGAAGCCCCGAGGAAGGCGAGGAGGCTGCCGCCCAAGCTCGTCGACGCTGAGGAGCGCTCGACAAGGTGAAAGAAGTTCTTTCCCTGGAACCAGGCCGACGTGGAGGGCCTGTAAGGCATGGGCCTCTTAACCTCAAGCAGCGTGAGGTACACGATGTTGATGCCGCAGCCGATGGCTGCTTGGGCGGGCGCCGCCGTGATGAAGGTGGAGCTCGCGACCACGAGCATGAGTTTCTTGATAAGCAGCACGGCCTCCCAGTAGGGGTTCTCCAGCGAGTACCTGGCGCGGGCGAAGCGAGTGCAAAAGAAGAGTCAGGGTTAGGTGGCACCAAGCAGCCAGGTGACAGCAGCTGCCAGCAGAGAACCTTCTTTCCGCGAGCAAGCCCAGCGACGACGGGTAGCAACAGCTCAGCCTTCTTTGCGCGAGCAAGCGAAGCAACAATGGGAAAACAGCAGCTGGTCTCCATTGCGCTCCATTCGCTCGTGCGCGGAAAGTGCTTTGCGCTCGCTTCGCTCGCGCGCGGAACCCTCGTTGCGCTCGCTTCGCTCGCGCGCGGAACGTTCTTTGTGCAAGCTTCGCCCGCGCGCTGAACTGTTGCTTCGCTTTGCTCGCGAGCTGAACCGTCGTTGCGCTCGCTTCGCTCACGCTCGTACCTGCGAGAAAGAGTTAGCACAAAGCAACTACCTCGGACACCCCTCATCTTTGCGCTCGCGCACGTACCACTCGAACAAGCCAGCGTAGATGGAGTCGCCATTGAGCTTCTCCTCGCGCCGGAGTTGCAACATCTTCCAGACGATAAAGAGCGGCAGCCCGACGCCGACGACGATGATGACAGCGGTAGCGTGGAGCCTCGTGGCGATCCTGAGCGCACTCGACTCGCATGAGACCCGGGCATCCGATGCAAGCACCCAACCCTCGTCCGGGTCGGTGATGCAGCGCGACATCGAGGCGGCGTTCTGCACCAGCGGCGAGTACACGAGCAGAGTGAGGAGCACGATCTGCTGGTACGTGTCCCGCCGCTCGGCGGAGCTTTCCAGCCTCGCGCGCGCCCGGCGGCGAAGGAACAGCAGAACGAACAGCGTGCCGTACACGTACACGAAGAACGACCGCTGCTGGTTCCAGCCGACCTGGTTCGTCAGGCAGTTGGCGTTGCCGTACCTGAGGCGGTGGAGCGGGTAAGTGGGGGGGAGGGGGGGGAGGAGGATGGGGGGGGGGGTTCGCTCGCAACAGCGCACTCACGGAATCGTGAAAGGGGCCCACATCGCGATCTTCGGCCAGGGAATGCTCACCAGGGTCGTCAGCTGCGCCGACTGGTAGAACGCGGTGATGCTCTTGATGCCGATCATCGTGCTCTGCTGCTGTGCCCTGCCCTGGACGATGTACGTGATGACCACGAAGGAGAGCAGGGACACGCCCACGAGCAGGATGGACATGGTGTTGTTGCACTTCTCGCACGCCTCGTCCCTCATGTACTCGTCGTCGGCGCACAGGAGGAGGGGCTTGCACCCGGTCCGGTCGGCTAGGGGGGTGGAGCCGGCCGGGCAAACGTTGCAGTCATCCACGGAGGAGAGCAGGGAATCCGTGAGTAACCAGCCAGCTGGGCACTGCGTTGAACGACTTGGGTCAGCACATTTGCGCGAGTGTCCGAGCAAGCGAGCTCAGAAGAAGGGCTCGCGGCGGCTGGTCCCTTCCTATCCCAACTATCGAACGAACGCTTACTTTGCGCTCGCTTCCCCCCCCCCTCAACCCTCACCTGCTCGCAGCTCGCCGCTCCGACCGTGCTGTACGATCCTGCCGCGCACTCCACGCACCGAGTAGCGCCGATGGCCGCGTTGGCGTACGTCCCGCTCGCGCACTCGGTGCAAGCAGCGGCACTCGTTGCCGCCGGAGTCGCGCTCGACTTGCCGGCCTCGCACTGCGACGAGGAGCTTGGTGAGCGACAAGTTGTCTTCGCGCTCGCTTCGCCCCCGCCCCATCTCACCTGCTCGCAACTCGCCGCTCCGACCGTGCTCATGTACGACCCAGCCGCGCAGCTCGTGCAAGCCGCGGCGCCGGTGGTGCTGAACTTGCCCGCCACGCACTCCGCGCATGCAGCGGCACCCGAAGTCGCGCTCGCCATACCGGCCTCGCACTGCGACGAGGAGCTTGGTGAGCGACAAGTTGTCTTCGCGCTCGCTTCGCCCCCGCCCCATCTTACCTGCTCGCAACTCGCCGCTCCGACCGTGCTCATGTACGACCCAGCCGCGCAGCTCGTGCAAGCCGCGGCGCCGGTGGTGCTGAACTTTCCCGCCACGCACTCCTCGCATACAGCGGCACTCGTCGCCGCCGGAGTCGCGCTCGCCTTGCCGGCCTCGCACTGCGACGAGGTACGGTACTTGGTGAGCGACAAGTTGTCTTCGCGCTCGCTTCGCCCCCGCCCCATCTCACCTGCTGACAGTCGCCGGCGCTCACGGAGCCCACAACCGTGCTGTACGATCCTGCCGCGCAGTCCACGCACCGAGTGGCGCCGATGGCCGCGTTGGTGTACGTCCCGCTCGCGCACTTGCTGCATGCAGCGGCACTCGTCGCCGCCGGACTCGCGCTCGCCTTGCCGGCCTCGCACTGCGACGAGGAGCTTGGTGAGCGACAAGTTGTCTTCGCGCTCGCTTCGCCCCCGCCCCATCTCACCTGCTGACAGTCGCCGGCGCTCACGGAGCCCACAACCGTGCTGTACGATCCTGCCGCGCAGTCCACGCACCGAGTAGCGCCGATGGCCGCGTTGGCGTACGTCCCGCTCGCGCACTCGGTGCAAACAGCGGTACCCGGAGCATCGCTCGCCTTGCCGGCCTCGCACTGCGACGAGGTACTTGGTGAGCGACAAGTTGTCTTCGCGCTCGCTTCGCCCCCGCCCCATCTCACCTGCTCGCAGCTCGCCGCTCCGACCGTGCTGTACGACCCAGCCGCGCAGCCCGCGCAAGCCGTGCCGCCGGCGGTGTCCGTGAACTTGCCCGCCGCGCACTCCTCGCATGCAGCGGCACCCGGAGCCGCGCTCGCCTTGCCGGCCTCGCACTGCGACGAGGTACTTGGTGAGCGACAAGTTGTCTTCGCGCTCGCTTCGCCCCCGCCCCATCTCACCTGCTCGCAGCTCGCCGCTCCGACCGTGCTCATATACGACCCAGCCGCGCAGCTCGTGCACGCCGCGACGCCGCTGGTGCCACTGAACTTGCCCGCCACACACTCCTCGCACTCGTCGCCAGGCGCGAGAAAGGTACACGATACTCCAACATCGGCATAGTGGTTGCTGCTGCCCCAGCCGTTGTACTCGAATGATGTGCACGACTCCAGGGTCGACTCCATTCCTGCACAGGTCACCAGGTAGGCCTGGCCAGACCCGTCGTCCGTATCATACTCGCCAACCTTGCTGGCGCTGACCAGCGTGTAGCCCAGCTCGTTCCCCAGCTGCCGGCACGCAACCGTGGACTCGATGTCCCCGAAGGCGCCACTCCTACGAGAAATA
This sequence comes from Tetraparma gracilis, assembly GCA_030267505.1. NCBI lineage: Eukaryota > Bolidophyceae > Parmales > Triparmaceae > Tetraparma > Tetraparma gracilis. Next base: position 624 of record BRYB01006449.1, on the reverse strand, counting down.
GTCACCCAGTCGTCGCCGACCTTGACCTCGAGCCTGCCCTGCACCTGGCCCTCGGAGTCGAACGACGGCGTGCCCGCCGCGGTCTGCAGCCGGATCCCCGTCGTGTAGGGAACGACTCCAGTGGCGAAGTTTGTCCCGCTGCCGAGTCCACAGCTCCCCGTCGCCAGCTCTCTCCCCCCTCGCCCCCCTCCCGCTCCCTCCATCCTTCCCGCCGCGTCGCCCGAGGCGACCACGCAAATCGCCGCCACCACCAACACGCCCAGCGCCGCCCCTACGGCCGCGCGCCACCAGGTTCCTTGCCCCCCCCTCTTGCGCGGCTTCCCCGGGGCGCGCCGGCGGGTCCACTCGGGTGTGGCAAGAGGCGCGCGGGGGTTGAGAGGAGCGGGGGCGCGCGCGGATGGCGCGGTGCGCGAGCGGGGGTGGAGCGCGGGCTTGTTGGTGAGCGCCCTCACGCAGAGGAGGACGTAGGGGGGGGGGTGGAGGAGGGGGGAGATGGCGGCGAGGACCTCGAGGGTGGCGCCGGGGTCGATGAGGAGGGCGGGGAGGAGGAGGAGGGGGGGGAGGGCGAACCGGAGGATGTTCTTGACCAGGCGGGGAGTGTCGGTTGGGGGGGGGGAGGGGCGG